>JAEIIG010009246.1:0-11944 GCA_018904695.1 Drosophila parvula | reverse complement strand
GTAATGGACTTTTCTATATTCTCCGCTTTATTTATATTAAAAAATAAATTTTAAAGGCCTTGAGGAATGCTTTTCCAGCGTGGGCAACTTATAATTTTCACTTAACATGCACACAACAAAATTCCTCCCACACAAAAAAAATGCTTAAACTTGAAAAATAATCGATATTAGACAGTGAAAAGAGAAAGGTAACGAAGTAATGCAGGAGAGGTCGCCCTTTTTTTCATTCTTTCTCTGCCACCTTGGCAAAAAATGTCTGCACCGGAAAATTCCAATCATGTTGCTGTGTTCTTGCTTGTATTTTTGCTGGATTTTTTGTTGTTGTTTTTGGTTTGAGGCAAACACAAGTAGCAAGTAACGAGGGGAACCCCCCAAACTGACGGACGCTTATTAGAGGCGGTGTAGATGTCGGTGTGTTAAGGTAATGCAGAATATATTACAAACAAGATACATCATATCACCTTTTAAACATTCTTTTTTTGCGATATAAATAAAATATAAATAGGTAAAAAGAAAACTCAAACTCCTTCAAAAAATATTCACCTCTATTAGATAATAATTTAAGAATAATCCAGCAACGTTTTTAAAAATCGTGGGGTATCTTGTAGTCGGCAAACTCTAAACCCTTTTGTATTTATTTCAAAAAAGGAGTACTGTGGCTGCCTGGCTTGAGTAGCAGGCAAATAAAGCAGACGATTTACCCTGCCACACAAAAGAAATTCGAGCGCCTTATAAAAAAAAGGGGGGCAGCGAGAAAAAATAAAAAGAAAATAGAGGAGAATAAAAAAAAGATGGAAAAAGAAGTGAACCAAAATGGGGGTGAAGCATGTGTAATTTCTCAAGAGCTGCAAAGTGAATTGTAAACAGGTAGAAAACAGGTAGGAAAGGCTAACCCTTAACCCGTACAAGCAAATATTGCAATTGAAACAAAGACGCGGCGCAAGTTTTCAAATAACACGATGGAAACGAAAAAAAAAAAACCGAGGGAAATGAACAACATTTTCGCTCAACAGATTGCACAGAAAATGCAACAAAAAAAAAAAAACAGTTTCCAGTGAAACGCATAAAGAAAATGCCATGGATCGCGGGATGGAGGTTGGCAGTAAGTTGGCAGAGTTATTTGCTGATTCTTGGCAACTTTTGTTATTTCCCTGGCAGAGCATGGCATTGTAACGCTTTTCTATGGCTTATTGTGCTGCCGTTGAGCAGGTAAAAAAATTGCCAAAGAAATAATATATACTGACTATATATATATATGTACATATATATCTGTATATGTATATGTATAACTCGAAATTTAAATAATATGAAGCGAGTTTTATTGTTATGGCTATGTGTGAGGCGGTACTAATGTGCACTGAGATTGGGGCTTGGCTCAGAGAAAAGCGGTGGCAGCAGCAGCCAACATGGCGGATTTCCGTGGCGACAATGCACACGATGGCTGCGGGAAAATGGAGGGAAATAAAATGGGGAAAATGGAAAATGCCTTTTGTGGCCTGACAGAGAAATAATGCGAGTGTGTATGGCGCGGCTGGATTAAAATGCGAAGAGCGAGAAGGATTTTCATTATGTTCGGCGCTACCAACAAGCATGAATAAATGTGATTTGTGATTAAGTTTTTCGTGTGTGGCAAAAACTGCTCTTAGTTGAACCATTTAAGGGAAGAAAGAGATAGAGGAAATGCAGCCAAAGAACAATAGTTTTTAATACGTTTTCTAAACACTTCTAAAACTTATAATAAAGACGCAGTAATTATGGTAATTAGAAGCTTTTTTTACTAGTTCATGGGGTTTATTCACGATTTATAGATCTTATTCCTTTACAATAATCCCTATTTTATTTATGAAATCTTCCATGCTATTTCTATTCAGTAACTTTTATTTTATTCGCTGAAAATGTAGAAATAATGAAACATTTTCTTCAGCACTTAGCCCCCGTCTACATTCCTTTCAATTTAATGAAACTTCTTGGCACTCGCCGAACCCGTTTTTACACACCCCTAAACCGCTTTCATGGCTTCCTCTTTTTCTTATCAGAAAACCCATATACCCGTACATATGCACATTAAGTGACAGTCACACGCGATGCGAACTGCGGAGAGATCCTTGAGGAGTCAGAACCATGCAGCTACTATAATACTCGTAATCACTGCCAAGGGATGCCATTTTCCATCCACCCATACAACCACAGCCTGGAAAACTCCCACCTCCTCGGGAGTCATAGCCATTGTCGTCATAAGCTAGCCAAGGGGATGCAGTGGCAGAGATTAGGAGGGGGTCTTCGAGGCCCAGGGGAGTGGCTTGCAGAGGTTACCACTAAATGCAATGCCCAAAAGCAGACGGGAAATATTCTGTACCGGCTTTGTCTCCATTCCCGTTTGCATTGCACTTCAGACAAGCTTTGAGACAACAATGAAAGCGAAGGGAAACACGCTTGAAGGGAAATCCCTAAAAATACGAAAAGGGAAATCAAGTTGTGAAGAGAGTTGAAGAGTCACAGATACCCTTTCGAAAATAATAAGGAACTAACTAGAGGGATTTTTAAGGGATCTGGGCATTAGTTCGTTAAATTTTAAATTAAGATATAGATACCTAAAATACATAATAGCAATATATACTTTATATAATTCATTTATTGAAAACAGCGGCCAAAGGTTGACACGAGGTTAAAGTTCCTAAAAACAGCTGTGGCTGCACTTATTGTCGTCTCACTCTCTCAACACATCTATCTATCTCTATCCATTTTCGTGGGGAGCAAAAACAAAACAAAAGTCGAAAGGAGAAAACTGCGAGACTGTCGTCGTGGATTGGAAAACAAAGCTGCTTATTGTTTCAATGGATTAAGCAGAAGGCAGAGCCCCAAGTGTGAGATGCTGCACTGAGCCAAAAAAAGGGGGAAGAACGAGGTGGAATGTGGACAAGAAAGAGAGGAGAAGGATGTTGGGTGAAAGAGACGGAAAGGGCAGCTGCTCATCACGGCTCAGACGATGATTTTTTTAAGGGATGTGGGCTCAGCGTCTGTGGTGCCATCTTCAAGTGGGTGCCAGCTTGAACTTTTTCAAGTTCTTCCCCATCTTTACTTTTTTTTTTTGCTTTTGTTCGCCGCCCCCCTTGGCCACCGCACTCACGACGCCCCTGGGCGAGTTGCCTTTGCGGAAGCAAAGCAATCTGTGAGATGCGCGAATAAAAATTGAATTTGTTAGGAAAATTGACAAGTGAAACTTGTGCTACGTGCAGCATTGATGTCATTTTTATTTCAACATCAACACAATTTGTGCGCTTACGTTTCGAAAATGTAATTTTCAACGACGACCTTTTGACATATGAAAGTCAAGTGGTGCCAGAAGAAAGTTTCAATTTTAGTGGTCAGCTGGAAACTTTAATATTCTCAATAAACCCAAGGTTTGATAAAATAAAAGCGGTTTGTTATTAATATATAATCTTGATCTTGAAGCTAAATAAATATGAGTGCAGCCTAAAAACAAGCAGCTTGCTTTCTGCTGTCACATCTCTAATAATAAATCTTTTCCCAGCCATAAAACGACTAAGAAGACATTCTTATATCCGCAACAAATTATGAAAGCATTCAACTTGTACTTTTTTTACATCGCAAAATGTTCTCGATTTTTCACCACAATTTAACGGCAACTTAACCTTTATGACTTGCTTGCAGGGGGAGCGACTGTGCCTTTTGGGAATCCCCGCCGAACAATTGACACCCCACCATGTTGAACATAATCAGGAGGGTCAGAATGCGGTTCGGTTCGGTTCGGGGCTCTTGCCTTGATTAAAATGCAGTCAAGTCGAAACTTTATTCCAGGTACGCCCTCTCTCCAAATGAATTTCTTCATTTTCCGCTGCGGCTTGAATGGAGAAACTTGAGAGCGAGGGCGAGGGTTTTCCGAGAGTATAAATACGTGCAAGAAATACAAGTACAATGTGGAGCAGTTTTCGCCGCCCCCCTTCCCCACCTTTGGAAATATTTTTATGGCTGAGTGTAATATTTTCGGTGAGAGCTCTTGTGCTTTTTTTACGGCCATCCCTTTGCCAGGAACTTAATGAAGCTGTTAACAATGGATTCCGGGGGATTCCAAGCAAGAAAGTAGGTAAAGGAAAAGTCCATTGCCAAATATTGAACATACATACGTATTGATTGAAGCGGGCGTCGTGAATTTTGGAGCTAATTCGGATTGAAGTTTTTTGCGCGATGCCATGATTGCACTGGAGAAAAGTGGCAAATATCCGGCGAAAAGGAAACAGAAGCCGGAATAATCGAATCGAAGAGATTGAGCAAACTCAAGGGGTTCCGTTTTGGACGCAGAGCAATCCGATGGAAAACCAGTTGAAGTTGAGGAAATGAGCCAAGGGGAAAACTTTGCGATATAATGAACTAAGAAGAGAGTGTGTTTTGTGCTATTTACTTTATCATAAATTGTTCTTCTCGCACACAGAAAATGGAAAAGCAAACTGAAAATATTTAATATTGCTATTGCTTTTCTTCAAGAATCTTGTTCAATAATTTAATTTAAACTTTGTTGTGGTTGCTTACATTTAAATATAATATAAAAATGCGCCAAATATTTCTGCAACTCATGAGGGAACAAGTTCTTCTCCTTCTTAAGGAGTATCTCTGCTAAAACTAATATCTTGTTCGAAAACCAGTTTGCCGCTTGCCTTGCTAAATGAAAACATTTAAAAAATTTGTCATTGCCCAGCCAGATGGCCAAGAGATACAGCCTGAGGAGTGAGTGTATCCGAGAGATGCAGTCGCAGCGTGAAGCTCTCAATTCGAGATGTCAGTTATTGAGTCATTCCAAGAGCCACGCAAATGAGTTAACTCCTGGACAGGTAACTGCAGGCAGAGAGAGAAAGAGGAAAACTACCTACTTTCGAATGCAAAGATATGCAAGACGGCAAGAGATCCTCTTGGCTCTTGGCTCTGAGTATATCTGGCAACAAATTGGCAGTTGCAGATAAAGATAATGTTATGACTTCTGTTGCCACCGCTGCTGCTGACAATTTGCCGTAAAACTGTGCACTTTATCAGGTGTCATATTTCGCATTTCGTGGGCCCTGCTTCTGATAAATAAACTTGCAATTTAAAAACATTGCGGAGACAGCATTTGACAGGCTAAGGGGGGAGCCCAGCCCAGACACTTTAATTGCCAATTTGAGCGCAGAAGAAGGATGGCCAAAGAAAATATTGCCAACATTAATAAATTAATTTGCAAAAAGAGCTGAGCAAGAGAGACATCAAGAGCTGAAACTCAATTAAACTTTACGCAATAAACTGGGAATTGTTGGGTATAAAAGAGATGGGGAAATATGTCGCTCATAATATGTCCAGGGTATGAAAGCGGTGGGTTATATCATAAAAAAAATATCATCAACAAAGTAGAAGGCATAAGGATTATACTCCCTTTACTACTAATAATATTAATCCTATTAAATTTACTTATGATGATAATTTATAAGAGGAACAGAGCTTAAATGGATTAAATCCCTGACGAGGTGTGACACTGCACTTCACTTAAGACTCTTGAAAATCACTTAAATTTTGCAATTATCTTTTCTCACTACAGATTCTATCTTAAAGCTAATCATAGTTGATAAAAATCCATTGTCCTGCCATCCTTTCGCCGTGCCACCTGTCTGCTAGACACTCGTTTGCATACACAAGCAAATGAAGTGAAATTGCGCACATGGCGGACATTAAGCGAAAATTAATGAAATTTTCCTATGGCATCACCTTGCCCCCATCCCGACGCCGTTTTGCCGAGGTTTATCACCGGGTTTTCACAAGTTCCAGCTTCCAGCTCCCAGCTCCCAGCTCCAGTTGCCAGTCTCCGAGCTCTTGCTCATCCAATCCGTTGTTATCCGGGGGCTGTCGTGAGCTTGATTGAGTTTGATGGAGATTGTGCTGCGCCAACTGCGCTGCCTTGATTGCAATTTCAGCCATGATGTAGACCCGTGTGCTCCTCGCCCGCCCCGAGATAGCCAGGGGCGTGTCGTGTCACGCCCCCATGCATACCAATCAGGTGGCGGGAGGAGTAGAGCTGCCCCCACCAGCCGCATCTCAGGTGGCAGTCAGTCATTTAAGGCCTCTGGCAATGGCACGAGACATTAGTTGTTTTTTTTTCTTTCTGTGCTCGTGGAGCTCCTGGTTATTTCCTCTTTTTTTTCCATGCTCTTAGTTAAGCACAGGACTTTGGCTTTTGATTGATGAGCCAGCCGAGCAGAAGTTGGCTTTAAGTTTCCACCATAAATTTCAGTTTAGTTTTTAGCAGTCAGCTGCCAGCTGAGTGACATAGAAATGCACTGAACTGTGGTCATTGGAGATAAAATTATGCAAAGGGAAGCGCATACAAGCGAATGAAGGAAGAATGAATATATTTCTGACTCGATTTTAGACCAGCAAAGATTATAGTTTATAGCAAACATTATAGTTTAAATAAATCTTTTCTATATATGAAAAGGTATATTAAAATAGTCTTAAATCAGAAAGAAACTACTCAATTTTTTCCCCTTTATAGAGTGCATGAGAAATGGTATCTCCCCTCGATTCCATTGATTTGATTGTTGCCATTCCCAAGTGGTGCATAAATCAGAGGCTCTCCAAGCCACTTCATTAGGGCTTCCACCCAGCAACTGCCCTGAGGCAAAGTTCAGCCCTGAAAATATTATAGTTTCGCCCCATAACCATTACCGCATTTAATATGCATTTTTACGAGCCTTACTTTCCAATAATAATAAGCAGCAGCGGCGGCCATAAGGAATAATGTACCTCCTCCCACCCACACACACAAGCACTCGGAAAAGAGGCATTCACACAGATAGGGAGAGCACACAAAAGTATGCTATGAAAATTGTAATCATAATCGTAAAGCTTAGCATATATACGTATTTTTCCCGCTGCCTTGTGATTTGTGCCTCGCATGTGCCGCATAACAAAATCAAAATAAAGAGAAAAACCGAAACGGAAATCTCGGCCAGTTGTGCCTGACATCGAGCCACTGGAAATTGCTCAAATTAAATGCAAATGCTGGAACAAAAAAAACATTTAAATGTTTCAGCGCATTAAGCTATGTAAATTGTTGTCCGTTGGACTGACACGCACTTTCCATTCAATAAAACGGCGACCACACAATGGCACATCAATTTAACACAGGCTCCCAAAAAGGGGGAAGGAGTTTAATTGAAGGGGAAAAAGGATGGAAAAGGATGGAAAAGGAGGCTTGGCCAGTGTCCAGATCAGGCAGCAGCAACTGGCATGTTGTCATTAAAGGCCCGGCAAAAAACAAAAACAGAGCCAACTGCCAGAGGCACACACATTGCCTTATCAGAAAATTTTTTAAATAAATATATATTTTGTTTCCACAACAAAATTGTACTTTATGCTGTAAGGATATTTTTTTTCTGTATTGTTCACAAACTGAATATTTCTTTGAAGCTAAAAAAAAAAGTTTTTCCTATTAACATTTTCCCTAAGTATATCAAAATAAGATTAATATTTTATATATTATCAAAAATATCAAAGAAAAGCCTTCTAAAAGCTATAAAGCTTATTTAAAATATTTTTTCATTGAACTCCCAACCAAAAAAAAACTCAAATTCAAAAGTTAATGTCTGACAGTGTCCTTTATCGGGATTGTTTACTCGGCCAGTGCTTACTGTACAGGAAACCAATTCGTTTCATTGGATTCCCATCCAGACCACTTGCCACACACAGAGTATCAACAATGTCGAGCGTTAAATGAATGACAGTTGTACCACCTCTACGAGGGCGAGCATTTTGCATTTTAATGAGTAAACACTGGAGAGGCCATGGCGAATGGGGACCCGGAGCCGGTGTCCGGGAATAGTGGCAGGATGAGGCGTAGAGCTGGACGCCCCATGGACATGGAGACAGGAGTGCTGGTGTGAATACCGCAACGCTGCATATGCAAAGTGTGATTGGTGCCCGCCAAAAAAAAAAAAAGAAAAGAGAAAAGAAAAAGGAAAGAGTATATATAAAAAAAAATGCAAAAAAAAAGGGAAAGCAAGCAAGGACTCGCGCGTTACCCCATTTTCTCTGCCGTTTTCAGCGAATTCCTGGTGTTTTCTGCTGCGTTTTTTTGTTATGGTTGCGGGGCCCAGCTGGGGAGTTTTAGAGGACCTCGATTTCCAGCGAACAATTTGTATTTGCAATGTGAAAACAAAATGGCCACCGAACATGGCCAATCCGCAGGACACCACTGCCGCACACACACACAACAAAAACCAAAATAAAAAAAAATATAAAAAAAACCCCTTCCCTTGGGCACACCTGCTGTTTGATTTGTGTTTTTCCCACTCAAAAAATAGTTGCGTGGTTTTTCTGTTTTCATTTTCATCGAATTGCCAGCCAAAGCTGTTAACAGTGAAAAACACTGTGCTAAATATGGTTTTCAGCAGTTCTTCCCAGCTCTCATTGAAGTCAGACCATTTCCTCGGCCATTTTGGGTGCCGGAAAAATGATTTATTTCCGCCGGAGCAAACAAATGTTTATTGATTTAGCTCAGTGAAAGTTTATTTTGCGATTTTAAATTGTGTTAAGTATCAGCGGAAAAAAAATTGCCAAATTTGTTTGTATTTCAGCTGAGAAGATTATACGGGTAAGCAAATAAGATACTTAAATTAAGGAAATACCCAATAGAATTGTTTTATATTAAATGTTCTGTCTGAAAAATATTGATACTCTATCTCGCATTTATTTAAGTTATTCTTTATTTTTATTAAAGCAGAATTCTCTTTTAATTGGTAACTGAATGCAGCCTAAATTCCTTCTTAAATATTTTTTAAAACTCGTTAAAAAAATGCTTTAAATTCCTCCCTGTTTTATTAAGCTCCTGAATCCCATTTAACGTTTATGTCAAGCTCATTTAACTTATGCAATAATTTAATTGCATTGCCAATGTCACTCATCCGCACTTAAAATTAATTATTAATTGTAAGGCAATTTATTGTTAAGTTATGCAACATAATAATGTGACAACTGGTTGGGAAAAAACTCGCATTAAAAAAGGCGTGATAAATATTTATACTTTGCTCTGACATCTGACACTGATGCGTTTCGGCTAATTCTCTTAGAGTTCGTAATCAAATTCATTGACATGTGAAATTTTCACGGATCACTTGGTGGCGGCGTCGGCCGTTCGCTCGAGTGTGAAGATTTTGTGCGTTAACTTTTCATCGAGAGCCAGCCAGTGATTATTATGGCGGATAGCAACTTTATCGCTCTTGGGTCTGCTAATTGGACCATGACGTGTGTGTGGGTGTGGGTGTAGGTGTGGGTGTCGCCCACGAAAACACAAATCACACAGACTGAACTGGGAACTGTGATAAATAACTGACGCAAGAAAGCGTCAAGCCACAGGGCAATTGTACTCGCATATTACCAACTACTACTGCCAACTCCTTGTAGAAAGGGGGATTGGTTGATGGCAGTGCCACGCCCCCCAGTATATCGTTAACCCGTTTTTGCAATGCAAATCGAGTTGCCTGCCACGCACAGGAGCAGCAGTAGCAGTAGCAGCAGTAGCAGTAGCTGCAGAATGCTGAATGGAGTCCGTTCTCCGGGTCTCGTGTGTTTACGGTTTCCGTGTACGGCTCCGGGTTCCTTTTCTGCAAACCCAACTATGGTATATTGTAATAAACGCAATTTGTATCATGAATTATTACTGCGGCGAACTGGCCGAACGGATGTGCGGACTCAGCGCAGTTTTTAGCAAAAGAAGGAACCAAGGAATACTCTTTTTAGTTAAAAAGAAAATGGTAGAAAATAATATGCTTTTTCTTTTGTTAAACTAAATATATATTTTTCTACACTTTTCTATAGACTAAGAGGGATTTTTTTTAAAGTTTTTCTAGAATGTTGGGGTATTTTCTTCTAATAATCTATTTATTTAAATTTTTCAAAGAATTGCATGTTTATTTTTTTTGACAACTAACGCAGAAGATTGTAAATTCTTTTTAATTTTAGTTTGTTTTTTCTTTTTTATAAATTAAGTGAGAAAAAATACAAAAGTTTAAGGGGAAAGATGCTTTAAGAAGCGTGGCCAGGTTGTAATATATTGAATTATTAAATAATATAATTACAAAGCTACTTAAATACATGACTATCCAAATTTCTCATTTAAAAACCCCTTAGAAAGTATTTATTTCTTTTTAAAAATAACTATACCTCAGTATTTTCTCACCCCTTGCAATTCCACCTGGAAAGTCCACATACCCTTTCAAAACCATTTGCCATCTTTTGCAGAATGTAACGAGATCTGAGTCCAGTCCAGCAAACGACGTTAGTTTGAACAAACTTGGTAAAAATGGTATGTGAAATTGCAAATGCAAACAAATTGGAAATAAAACACACACCCAACGAGCAAAAAAAAAAAAAGGAATAACAAAAAAAGGAACCCATCGTGGGGACAGAGAAAGTGGAGGTAAATGAAAACCATGGCCAAGAAATGGCATTGAAATAAATTTTCCAGCATTTAATTTGCTTCAGTACTTTCTTTTTATTTTTTGTTTATTAACTTGCAGCTTAACTGCATTTTTTCCCCACAAAATTTATAGAAATAGTTTAAAAGCAAAGAACGGAACTGAGCAGATAGCGGCAAACTAAGCCAATCTGTGGAGATTGAAGTGAAAAGTTTCACAAAAGTTGATTTTATGAAATCGGGGTAAATAATACCCCAGGGTTGGTTCAACAATAAAGTCTGAGTTGGACAAATTTGTCCAGAATGTCAGATATTTCTCCTCAAGTTTTCCTATAAAATATCCGTATGCCTTTATATATATATAATATATATACCAAGTCCGTCTTTATCGGAAGGGGTGGCTGCTTCTTGGCTTGTTTACTTTTCTGCTTTTCGCAGCCGTCGTCTCTGTTTACTTCATCCTTATTATTCCATTTGTCGTTTAGTTTTCTAAGAGCTCTTCTTCCTGTTTTGACTGCTCAAATGGGGCGCCATTATTTATCCCCTGGACGCCATTATGTTGCTGAGTGTGCGGCATTGCAGTCGCCAAAAACTAACTGAAAGACAAACTAAAAAATACAACAACAAAAAACACACAAAATAAGCCGCGCTCGGAGGTTTTCCTTCTTTTTTTTTTTGGACGCAGTGCGCCATTCATTCAGCCGAATTTTCCCATTTTCTCATCCGTCTGCTGCCATGGCAACATGGTCGCAATAGACGCCATTTTGTTGCCACATCTCTTGGTGGGAAATCTGTATCTGTATTCGTGCTTGGCAATGTCCTTTTTCTGTGTAGCCAGCCCTTAGGCGTTTTGGCCTCTGTGTCTGCCTGCCTGCCTTTCCCTGTCTTCTCCTGTTTCAGTCCCTGATTTTGATTCAGATTCCGATTCGGTATCTGTTCCTGTTTCTGTTCCTGGCCATGGCCATTTATTTCGCTGTTCCTATGCTCCTGTCAGTTGTCAACTCCGATTATTTTGTAATTTGAAATTTTCCCTAGGAAAGTTCACCGAAAGTTCATCGCACATTGAACCTTTACCAGTTAACTAGAGAATAATCGATAGGAGTTTTTGTTTTTAATATCAAATCGTTTCTATTCCATTTTAATTGACAGGAACAGAGAACTACTACATTTGTTTTCTATTTTAGCAACGAACACGTTTTGTCTCTTAACAAGCCAACCAATTAAGCTGAAATTCAATCACAAATATTTTCCACTTCACTTTGAACTCTCTGTGAGATTGTCACTTCAAATAAAATTACTGGAAAAATGTAGCATATTGAATCAATTTTTGATTGAGAGATTGCAGACATTGCAGACTTATTTACAATGCCAAATTCGTTTTTTATTTTTAGATTAAAGAGAGAACGAAAGCTTGAATTAAATTTTTTAAATTGTTATTATCAACTTTAACAGCAGTTCTTTACATGAATATTTAATATATTTGTATAGCAT
>JAEIIG010009227.1:0-40933 GCA_018904695.1 Drosophila parvula | reverse complement strand
TTCGTCGTAATAACCGGAAAAACGCTATAAGCGGAGTCGTTATAGCCGGATTCTACTGTAGTTTTAGTTTCGAAAATAATTCAGAAAAAATCCATACTTGAAGCCTTACCAGATTGTAACAAGAGAAACGTATTATTTCCTTGACATAAGCTTTTTCACTAAAGAAACTCTGCTTACCATCTTTTCTACACAGCTTGCATAATAATCTAGCTTTCTGAGGGCCCACTTCGTAGTTTAAAATAATAATAACTGCCATAGACATGACCCGGTTCTTGCCTGTGATGCCTCTTGTCATCATCCTTATAATCGACACATCCTGTCCCGGGGGCGGCAGGGGGCAGGGAAATTAACCTAGTCATTGATGATGCGGACGACTCCTTGTGGCCTTTTCAATCCGGCGACGCCAGATGCGGCGCCAGGGACTCCTCCTCTCATTGGCGCGCCGCTCGCTCCGTTTCCATCAGGCATTCGCGCACCAAAATCCGGGCATGGACAATGCCACGCTTTAGCCGCTCGGTGGAACTGCGCGATCCGGTATACGTTGGCCTAATGTCGCGTCCCATCTCCTCGATAACGGCCAGCAGTTGGGCATACTTGGTTAAGCCATTGCCAGTGCCCAGCGAGGGCAAGCTGGCCGTTGATGTCAGCGGTGTGGTAATGTTAGCCGACGTCTGTGTGGTGACCACCACCGGGGACGTGGAGGGCGGCGGGTACTTGAGCTGGGAGGCGCTCAGATTGAGGCCCAGGCCCATGCTGTTGCCGTTGCTGCTGCTGCTGTTTGAGTTGGACACGATGCCGCCCGAGCTGCGTGCTCCGTTGGTTGCCGCCGCAATGTTGGCCAGGGAGAGAGCAGCCGCTGCTGCAGCTGCCGGGGTGGCTGTGGTATTGGACTGCTGCTGGAGCAGCGCTAGCTGGGCTTGCAGGAACTGTGGTGAGTACTGCAAGGCGGCAACGGCCGCGGCTGCATTTGCTGCTGCCGCGGAGCTCTGCTTGCTAGCGGCGACGCTGCTGCTGCTGTAGTCGCTGGCCGAGGAGCGATCTCGCTTCCCGCTGCTGCCGCCGCCACTGCCACTCGTCGAGTAATCCGTGGCCGATTGCCCGCCTGAACCGGAATTGGAGCTGCGCGAATGGTGGATAGCCGAGATCTGGATTTGGGGCTGCTGCTCGCGCTGCTCCCGCTGCTGCTGGTAGTTGTAAAAGTTCTGCACTTGAGAGCGTGGTATTGGTGTCACCGTGACGTCACTCAGCTTGGACTCAACGGCCTGTATGTCCATGATGTCCATGCTGCTGTTAGTGCTGCTGCTGCGGGCTCTGCAGGCGATGTTGGTACTTAAAACAGAGCTCTTCCGCGATCCCAGCCACTCACCGTGTCTTCTTTGGCAGTTTGCTAGTGTTCGGAACGCACGGTTTGCTATCTTTTTCCAATTCAGCGATTTACTTTCCTTTCTACGCACAAACAAATCTTCTGCCACTAGAGGTGGGTGAGCACCATTCGCGATGATATCGATACGCTATCGATTATGTGTTTCTGACCAACACTACCAAACATACCAGACAGCTGTATTGTTGGCTATGGCCAACCGGCAACCGATTCACTTAATTTCTATTGCAACTAATAGAAAAAATATGTTTTTATAAATTGAAAACAGCGGTTTCAGGAGTGTCGCAATCGTATCTTAAAAAATTTTCTAGTTTGAAAGCTCTTTTGGTCCCTAGCAACGCACTGTTTTAAATGCAGCGTCCGGCTTCCAGCACTGGTCGATAACGATTACGATAGCCAACAAGCGGAGTGGCGAATAGCAATGTCGATGAAGCACTAAGAAACTACAAAATTGTTGACATCTGCTCTCGCTTCGCTTAGTAAAACTATTCGAAACACAATTTGTGATATTTCGTTGTGATCGGTCGGTAAAACGTCTAGTTTTTTTATGGCAAGTGCGAATATATTGTAGCGGTTGGGACAGAAGCGCAGCAATAAAGGTGAGCGCAAAGCGAACAGCAAACAGCAGATTGCAAAAATTCAATTACATTTCCGCGACCGTCTGTTTCGCTGTGTTGGTCCATGTGTGTTGTGCGTGCGTGTGCGAGTATTAGTAGTGTGGGAGCCGTGTATGACGTAAAGCGATAACGTAATGTTGTCCGCTTGCATCTAATTAACGTAAGGCATTGATTATTGCGCCCCCCTTGCCAACTCTTCGCCTAACTGTTTTTTTTTTTTTTGGCACTATTAGCTGCATATGTGTCGCTATGTGCGCGACAGTGTTGCACAGTGCGGCGAAACGGCGGCAATCTGTGACTCGGCTTCTGACCCATCTTTCTCCTTTTACCCTCTCCACTTTTCGCCTATTAGTTTTCCCTCTTCCTGCAATCCGTTGTTCTGTTATCCGTTGCCAGACGCGACCAAAGCGACAGTTGGCATTTAAATTTGGTTTAAGCGCACACATGCAGGCCTAACACACACACACACACACACACACACACACTGGCATACTCGCACACAGACCAAACAGACGCTGTCGGCGACCTCGAAGGGGAAGAAGAAGCAGTAGAGTTAACACGAACTAACGAACTTGCAAACTGCCATCAGGTGCTCCTTGCTTTTCGGCTGTCAGTCAGTGCCTCTTCGAGCTTCCCACATCGAGTCCCATCTATTGTCATTGTGAGCTACATATAAAATCCCGATAAAAATTGTGTACTAATTTTGTTATTTTTGTGGTCCTATTTTGTATCGCAGAATTTTGCATCTACCAAGAAGTTTTACCACTGTCCACGTATAACGGGACAAGGAAGCAGCAGAAAGCACGGCGATCACAAGAGAGGACAGAAAAACGCAAACCGCACTCCTGCTGTCCACATAAAAACAACACATCACATTGCTAGCAACATAAAAGCGACTCGATCCGAGACAGTCCAGAATCGAAATGGACATGATTACGGTGGGACAAAGTGTGAAAATTAAGCGCACCGATGGCCGAGTCCACAATGCAGTGGTGGCTGTGATTAACCAGCCGGGCAAGAGCATCACAGTTGAGTGGTACGAACGCGGCGAGACCAAAGGTAAGGAGGTCGAGCTGGACGCCATACTGTCACTTAATCCTGAGCTAGTCGCCGATACCGTGGAGCAGCATGCCGCTCCCGAGCCAAAGAAACAGGCCACCGCCCCAATGAATCTATCGCGCAATCCCACGCAGTCCGCCATTGGTGGTAATCTCACCAGCCGCCTGACTTTGGCCAGCAGCCAATTGAACAAGATCCATGAGGCGGCATCGATTCCACAGACGGTGGCCAACTGTCAGAGCAGCACCGCGAACACCAACACAAATACCAATGTAACTGTTCCGGCAACCGGGACAGGCCTGCAGCGACCTCGCTTCTTGCAGACCACCAGCTCTGTGGCCCAGGCCGCTGGCGGCCAACAGACGCGCATTGCCTCGGCCGCTTCCAATAGCACAACAAATACCGGACCGGCCGCAACTGCCGCTGCACTCTCACAAGTCCAGGCTCAATCGCAGGCGAGCAACACAACATCGCAGGGCGGTGCCGGTGGATCGCGACGTTCGCATGCTCTCAAGGAGGTGGAGCGGCTTAAGGAGAACCGCGAGAAGCGCCGGGCCCGTCAGGCCGAGATAAGGGAGGAGAAGGTGGCACAGATGAACCAGGATCCGGGTAATCCGAACTGGGAGACGGCACAGATGATACGCGATTACCAGAGCTCAATGGAGTTTGTTCCTCTGCTCGACGGCCAGGCGGCGGATGATCACCAGATAACGGTCTGTGTGCGCAAGCGACCAATTAGCCGCAAGGAGTTTAATCGCAAGGAAATCGACGTGATCTCGGTGCCGCGCAAGAACGTGCTCGTCCTGCACGAGCCGCGCTCCAAGGTGGACCTCACCAAGTTCCTTGAGAATCACAAGTTTCGTTTCGACTATGCCTTCAACGAGACGTGCGACAACGCCATGGTGTACAAGTGAGTGTATATTCATTCTAATTCTAGCTGCGGTCTTAGCAAACCCGAATCCAAATCCATTGCCTTATTAAGTAAGCCAGCATAAAAGGATTTATGTATGTATGTAGCTCGAGTGCAGTGTTAGCCTTGTCATCGAGTTATTAACGCGATAAAGCAAACATATCGATAATGCCTCCTTCTAGCTAACATTTCCCATTGATTCGAGTTCTCTAATCGCAAATAAATCAACCAAGACAAGAGCTCTATCGATTGTAGAATGCAATCAAACTTGCTATTTGCCTCACTATTTGCTATGACAGGAAGTTCCCAGTTGGACAAGTTCATAATCAGCAAAGATTACTCATCACTGTTTTTAAGATAATATGTTTGTTTTTATAATCTAGTTCAAGGTAAACAGGATTATTTTTTGTCTTGTTTATTAAATGAGCATATTTTACCCATTTTAATAGTATTTATTTAGATATTTGAATAGTAGTTATTATTATATTATTTAGATTATTATTCTGCTCCATGGTAACTGTGATTGCAGAGTCACTGTTACACAGCTTGACACTGCTTGCCCATCTCTGGCTGAGCTACTCATTCCCACACACACACACACACACATACACACACACTCACACAAGCACAAAGAGAGATTGAGATGGCGAGAGACATATGCAACTGAAAGCGGTCGCTCCCGAAATAGCCAAGTTTGTTTTATATATTACTTGTTATTGTTGTGGGTATGACTAACTTAAAAAGCCCGCCGTCCGTCACTACTACCCTTTCCCAGCACCCCTCTCGGTCATTTGCGTTCGAACTCTCGCTCTCTCTCTCTGTCTCTGTCTAAATTGGTGGATTCTGCCAGCGGAAGAGATTTCGAAAAGTAACTGCCTCTTGGCCCGGCATTTGTTCTATTTTTTATATCTACATGCATATGTAGATATATATGTATGTGTGCGTATGTTTTGCCTTCAATTGAATTAAAGCGGCTCTCGGTTAGCCAGCTTTTTTTTATTTTCTTTCCGGCGGTCTCACTGTTGTCTGCCTCTGCCTCTTTTGCCTCTTTCTTCGACCTGCCAATGTACTTCTTTTTCCGGCCTTTGCGCATGAGTCAATGGCTGCTTGTGTTGGTGGGTAGGATGGGGAAGGTTGGGCTGTGGTGGAAGTGAACGTAACGTAACGTTGACTACGACACTTTACGTCATGGTAAACAAAAAAGAATCCCGGATGAGTAATCTTCAGTGGGCTTGAAAACGTAGTGTAACGTAATGTACAGATAACTGTTAACTGAATGCAGGTGACAATAATAACTGTATCATCCATGAATCAGCTGGCAAATTTAAAGTTTACGCCAGTGCTTGACTCTGGAAAGGATTTAAAAAAAGACAGCGATTTAAATTGATCGAATAATTAATTATCATATGCTTCATATAAACTATATAAAAACTAATGTCAAGATTGGAGTCTGAGAAAATAATGAGGCACACAGTGCGGAATGGATATATTTTCCATATAAAATGTAAGGGCATAGAATCTAAGGGTCTGTCCATATATGTATGTACATATTATGTTATCACATTTTTGATTAGTTTTTACCCACCCTATATAATCAAGAGTAATCATTGATTCATAAATAAGACTCAAAAGAAGTTATTAAATATATTTAAATATGAAATGATTACGCAATCATTGTTCTATACCAACCCACTCTGTCCCTAACTAGTAAAAGTATTTAAAAACCTAAAATATACGTAGAAAATAATGAAATAATCCTTTAGAAGTCACTACTTCAAACTATGTTTCTAGGTTTCTTTAAAGTCCTTTGTTTATGCATATTTCACACACCTTTTTTAATCATAAATACCCCTTTTCTCTTCGCAGATACACAGCAAAGCCATTGGTCAACACCATCTTCGAGGGTGGCATGGCCACTTGTTTTGCTTACGGCCAGACTGGCTCTGGCAAGACTCACACCATGGGCGGTGAGTTCAATGGCAAGATCCAGAACTGTAAGAACGGTATCTATGCCATGGCCGCCAAGGATGTATTTGTCACATTGAACATGCCTCGTTATCGCTCCATGAACCTGGTCGTTTCGGCCAGCTTCTTTGAGATATACAGCGGCAAGGTGTTTGATCTTCTGGCGGATAAACAGAAGCTGCGCGTATTGGAGGACGGCAAACAGCAGGTTCAGGTGGTCGGACTCACCGAGAAGGTGGTGGATAGCGTCGAAGAGGTGCTGAAGCTTATCCAGCATGGCAATACAGCACGAACATCCGGCCAGACATCGGCCAATGCCAACTCGTCGCGTTCGCATGCCGTCTTCCAGATTGTGCTGCGACCCATGGGCTCCACAAAGATCCATGGCAAGTTCTCGTTCATCGATTTGGCGGGCAATGAGCGAGGCGTGGACACATCGTCGGCCGATCGACAGACGCGTCTGGAAGGCGCCGAAATTAACAAATCGCTGCTGGCACTCAAGGAGTGCATCCGAGCGCTGGGCAAGCAGTCGGCCCATTTGCCTTTCCGCGTCTCCAAGCTAACGCAGGTTTTGCGCGACTCGTTTATTGGCGAGAACAGTAAAACCTGTATGATCGCCATGATATCGCCGGGCCTTAGCTCCTGCGAACACACACTCAACACGCTGCGCTATGCGGACCGTGTCAAGGAGCTGGTGGTCAAGGATATTGCCGAAATCGGTGGACCCAGCGGTGAGATATCCGAAACGATCGAGATTATGGACGACGAGGAGGAGAGCGAGGTCATCAAGCATCAGGGTCATCCGCATGGGCATCAGCATTCGCAGGCCGCTCAGTCCCTCAATCAGCGTCACTCGGCCACGGGTCTGAACAATAATAATAACAACAATAACAACAAGAACGGAAATGCCGGGAATATGGATTTGGCAATGCTTAGTTCGTTGAGCGTGAGTACTTACCTAATACGTTTATATTATTCCCATGTGGTCACCACCATAAAATTATATGTCAAAAGTTCCTTGGATAATTCTCATGCCACACGATTCCTATTTTCTATAAGTTAGCTTATCAGTTTTACTTTAAACTGGATTAGTTGCTAAAATAAGAGTTCCCATTGCGAATTGTTTAGGAGAACAGTGTTGCCCACAGGCACGACTAGCGAGTTAGCAAGTTTCTCTGTCCGTGCTCTGCTCACACCGAAAGTGTAAGCGTTCGCATGACAGCACAGTCTTACTAACGTGTCAATGCATGCGTGTGGGCACCACTGGTTTAGAATATAGCACCCTTAGGCCGTTAGGCTTAACCTTAACCCAAAATAACTTGGTAATTCCGTTCATGCAGGAACACGACATGTCGGATGAACTGATCGTCCAGCACCAGGCCATAGACGACCTGCAGCAAACGGAGGAGATGGTGGTGGAATATCATCGGACCGTGAATGCCACTCTCGAGACCTTCCTAGACGAATCGAAGGCTCTGTACAACCTCACCAACTATGTGGACTACGATCAGGATGCCTATTGCAAGCGCGGCGAAGCGATGTTCTCGCAGCTTTTAGACATTGCCATCCATTGTCGGGACATGATGGGCGAGTATCGGGCCAAGCTGGCGAAGGAGGAGATGCTCTCCTGCAAGCTAAATCCGAATAGCAAGCGTTAGTGTGTGGTGTACCCCCGCATCCGTTCCCGTAAACATTTTCAAACCGAATCAAAGATGTTTTCTTTTCACACTCACTTTTCTAAACATTCATACCACACACGCACACACAATCCGGATGGAAACCATATGAAATCCAAAAACCTACCGGTCAAACTTACCTTCACAACTGGTCCGCTCTTTGCCTTCTTATTTATATTTTTATAAAAAAAACACGACAACATTTCGCATTTTGTTTTTTAAAGGATTATCACTCCTTTTTTTTCGTTATGCCTATTGCAAAAATCAAAATTTTACGTTTTAGTTCAATAGAAATATACTTGAGATATATTTGACGACACACTTGCATTGAGTGAGCCAGAGAAGGTAAGAAAGTCTTTGTAAATCTGAGATTAAAGCGCTTTCCTGGGCCCTCTTAACAACTCATGGTCTGTAGTCTAGCCTGAACTGTAGCGTTCAAATGAATAAAGACTTGTCATAGGGAGGTAGAGGTGATGAGAGCTGCCTGTCTGCTGCTCCATTAAGTTTTTTCCAAATAATTCATATTCGCAGTTACCAACTAGGCACGAGCAGAGACTTACCACAAAAACAATACAACACAACGAACACAAATAATCAGCTAAAATAAAGAAACAATCGAAACACTACAAGTTTCGCCTTCGATTAATATTACCACTTATGATTTCTACACACAGTCGATACTTTTGTAAAAGAAAAAGACATTTACTATATATTTTAATTACTACTTACTTACATAAATACGTTCTCTACTATTAAACATAAAGCGAGATTCCATTTAATATAATTACCAGCCACACACACACAGTCAGAGCTGCACAAACATCGATATTTAAGGCCGATATGTCGATGTTTTCGATACTTTTCCAGCTCTATGAATGCGACAACATTTCTCCCCTAGAGATTTCCCCAAACAAAAAGCAAAAAAGATAAACGCTCGTTCAGTTCAAACTGATTACATTTACACTATAACGAGTGACTAGAGCTTTGTATTTAGTGAAAGGCCACAAAACTGTATTTAATTTGTATTAATAAAAAAAAAAAGAAACCACTTCCGCACCAAATCCACTTTACACAAATACGTATTCCCCGTAACTATAATGGTCGTCTTATATAGAAACCAAGCAAACTGAACTGCAATTTGTTGCTCGAGCGTGTTTTTTTTTCGTGCTTGTCTTTTTTTTTTTTATATATTTTTAATCCCCATTTCCCTCCCTGATTCTCTCTATATTCTGATCTTGTAATACTTATTATTTATGTACGTTGTATTTTTTTTCGTCATTTTAAGCGACTTGATGGGGGGGCGTGAAGATGAATTTAAGATGCAAGAATTGAAGATATACATATATATATATATGATTTGCATTTCATTTTGTACTAATATTTATTTTATCTTAATATTATATATATTATATTATTAATGATGTATGTTTACATGACTAAAACCTGTATCGAAAGCAAATCGAAACGAAACTTAACCAAAACACAGATTTCCACCCACACAACACGGTTCTTGTACCACGCAATGAACACCAAGAACACACACACACACACACACCGATCAGTTCCAAAAATAAAAACAAAAAAAAGCCGAAAGCATAGTAACACCCTAGCTTAGCCTCACTACCGGACACACACGTGTGCTTCTAGAATTCAGGCCTCTAATTACATATTTTGTTATTGCCTTTATCCAGAGCACTAGAAATATATTTAATAATAATATCCCCCCCCCCCCTCCCCAGAGCAAGGCAGGCGAATGATAACAATTTTTTAATCCACCAAATGCGAGTTTTTAAAACAATGTTAATATGGGAAGAAACAAAAAGAAAACAAACTGAATACGAGTGCTTCGATATTATGCGGTATAAAAGAAGTGTTAGGACTTGGACTCTAATAATGTATTATTAAATATAAATAATAATTTATATTGTAATAAAAGTGAACATACACAACTAAATTTAACATTAAAGATGTGTAAACAAAAACATAAATGGCGTTCTATTTTCTGGTTTCCTTTCCTTTTAGCACTAACCCGAGGATTTAATCGGTAATACTAGAGGTGTTATTAGAGACATTAATAATAATATCTAATCTAGGTATTATCTAATGAAGGAGGAAATCCGACCCCATAAACTATTCAAGCTCCGTCGAGAGACGCACGAGGACTTGTTGAATTCCGATCACCACGATTCTTGATCAGAATCACCAGCCGAGCCGATCTAGCCGTGTCCATCTATCTGTCCTTTGGTTTCTATGCAAACTAGTCTCTCAGTTTTGAAGCTATTACTTCTTTTGCATGCTGAATATATGTACATACAATATATGTATGACGGAACTGGCGAAATCGGATAACTATCTCCTATATAGCTGTCATAGGAACGATTGGGCCAACATGACGTAATTTAGTTCTTTTTTAAGATGTCCTTATGATCCTCCATATAAGCTTCTTTTATATGAATAAAAAAGCAGATCCCAGCAATTCGAACTACTATCTCATATAGCTGCTATAGGAACTATCTGACTAAATTGGCATATTGGTAAGCTTTCCTTACTTATTTTTGATTTGTTTTTATCCACGTAATCTAGTTTTTAATCGCATGCTTTAATCAGTATTTTGTAGACTTTATTGTGAACGTAAAATACACAGAAATTTGTATATTTTCTTTGTCACTTTTATTTTGACAAGCAGGCGTCGCCTTTAGCTTCAGTTCTCTCTATGCTTTTCTCATTCACATTGAGATCCAGCTTCAGAGCACACAGCTCAGAGCTTATTTACAACATATTCAGTTCATATTTTGCCGGAATAAAATCCACTGAGACTGCACACGAAACACAAGATGCCCAAGTCTCCGACCACCAATCTTTGCGATGCGTCAGCCAGGATGCAGCAGGATGGCCGCCAGGCAGCTTCCGCACGCTACACCAGTGTGCGTGCCCTGTATTCCGTCTATGGTAAAAAGCATGCCGCCGTCGTAGGTGGAAAAGGGGCATCACCTGGTGGAACGGCTAACACCACCGATGCCATGACTCCTCGGACAGGCGCAAAGAAGCCGCCGCGCCTACCGTGGAATCAAAACTATCCAAGGATCTTGCAGAACTACAACGTCTATGCCAAGCAGCCGTCGGTGCCGATAGGACGCCAGGTCGTCAAGCCCGTCCGGCACTGGGTACATCCTCCGTATCCAGTCAAACGCACTAAAGAGAAGAAGGATCGCCGTGAAGGACAGCGCAATTATGACACCTTTTACGTGTCCATCGATGATGACAGCAATGCTAATGCCGACAATCAGGATAAATCTCAGCTTGGGGGAGAGAAATGCAAGTTAAAGCCCATTGTTATGAAGGAAATTGAAGCCGAGCTTCGACAGTGCTACATTAGCCGCAAGAACCGACAGCCGCTCAAGGAGGAATACGACCAGGAGTTCCCCAAGTTCTCGCCGGCAGGTGAGCGGTATTCTCTTAAGCTGGAGACTAGCATCGAGGAAATGGCCAAACTTATTGACGAGGTGAGGGAGCTTAGGCAGCAGATGGTGCCTTTTGAGGATGTGTTATTGCCGCCCCAAGTCGGCGAGGAGTCTAAGCCGCCCCAGTTGGTGCGCAGCCGCACACAGACATACTTCTCCCTTACCAACTGTCATCCGAAGCTGCTCGAATATGCTTCCCGGCTGCCCTGTATCATGGATCCAATGAGCCCGTCTTCGTCCTCAGCGGATAAATAATATAAAATATTGCCCCCATCTGCATGTTTCCGTTGAAATAATGCAGATTATTTGTTCATTGAATCATAAAAAAAAAATTGGATTTATGCTCTCGTAATAAACACAAGTTCGCCTGGCGAATTTAAATGGGAAAAGAGATCTCGTCCTGGATAAAAAATAAATGTTGCGCTTTTTTTTAATGAAACGTAAAATGTATATATCTTTATAATAGACTTTAATTCATACGCGAACGGATAAATGTACATACATATAAGCTAAATTCTAGAAAGAATAAATTCTGCGGCAACACCGTTATTCGTGAAGACAAAACAAAACTCCATTTGGCTACGCCTCTGCCTGTGGAATATTGGGCCCTTCCGCTCTGGTCACACTGGCAGGCAAATGACGTGGAACGCTTTTGCTTTTGCTTTGAAATGCTAAAGCGTGGTAAACACTGCGTCGTATTGCTGGATTGCTAGCTAAAATGTTGGACTTTGTGGTGATATTCACTAAGGGCGGCGTCGTGCTGTGGAACTCGAACGCATCGGGCAGCAGCTTCGCCTCCTGCATCAACAGCCTGATACGTGGCGTCATCCTGGAGGTGAGTCTATCCGTTGTCTACTTTCGCCACTCTGAAAAACTATAAATTGGTGTCTTGGCGGTGGGCAGGAGCGCAACACGGAGGCCAAGTACTTCGAGGAGGACCACCTGGCCGTGCAGTTCAAGCTGGACAATGAGCTGGATTTGGTCTATGCAGCCGTCTTCCAGAAGGTGATCAAGCTGAGCTACTTGGATGGCTTCTTGGCGGACATGCAGCTGGCCTTCAAGGAGAAGTTCGGCAGCATTCCGTCCGCGGAGCGTCTGGGCGAGGAGTACGACTTTGATCGCGAGTACCGACGCGTTCTAAGCGCCGCCGAGGAGGCGTCCGCCAAGCAGGTGAAGGCTCCTAAGGCGATGCGCTCTTATAACGAGTCCCTGAAGTCCAAGAAGACGGTCGCCTCGATGCTGCAGGACGACAAGAAAACGTCCGTTGAGAAGCGCGTCAATATCCAGGAGAGCCCGCCACCATCCTCGACAACTTCACCGTCGTCGCCGCGGACCAAGGACGACATAATTGCAGAGAGTCGTCGCAAGATGCGCGAGAAGCTGGGGACCACCAAAAAGACCTCGCCAATTGATACCAAGCCAAGCAAGCCGGCTGTTTCCGAGAAGGCGGGCAAGAAGCCGCG
Source organism: Drosophila parvula (assembly GCA_018904695.1). Lineage (NCBI taxonomy): Eukaryota > Metazoa > Arthropoda > Insecta > Diptera > Drosophilidae > Drosophila > Drosophila parvula. The sequence goes on along the minus strand of JAEIIG010009227.1, from coordinate 28,401 downwards.
CGTCTGGGATCTGGGCGGCAGCTCCAAGGATGCCGTGCTGCTGGACCGCTCCAAGGATGCGCCCGAGGATGTGCAGTACCAGAACATTAACAGCGATGTGAGTATTGAAGATGTCACAGCTACGATTTCGTTACTAATCTTTGTTTATTCATCGCGGGCAGCTGGTGGGAACGATGCAGGGCGTAATCCCCGATTTGGATGTGGAGAGCGAGGATGAGGCGGACTTTGAGGCAGAGTCCAGTGGCGACGAGGAGTCTGACCAGTTGGCTCAGTCAAAGACAACGAACAAACGCAGCGGCGGCGGGTTGCTGTCCTACTTTAAGGGCATTGTTGGCGCCAAAACCATGTCCCTGGCTGACCTCCAGCCGGCGCTGGAGAAGATGCGCGATCATCTCATATCGAAGAACGTGGCCTCCGAGATTGCCATCAAGCTGTGCGACTCGGTGGCCACCAGTTTGGAGGGCAAACAGATGGGCACCTTCGACAGCATCGCCAGCCAGGTAAAGGAGGCTCTGACACAGTCGCTGGTGAGAATTCTCTCGCCCAAGCGGCGCATCGACATCATACGCGATGCGTTGGAATCGAAGCGCAATGGCCGGCCGTACACCATCATCTTTTGCGGCGTTAATGGCGTGGGCAAGTCCACCAATCTGGCCAAGATCTGTTTCTGGCTGATCGAGAACGATTTCAATGTACTGATCGCCGCCTGCGATACGTTCCGCGCTGGGGCCGTCGAGCAGCTGCGCACCCACACCCGCCATCTGAACGCTTTGCATCCGGCGACCAAGCACGACGGCCGCACCATGGTTCAGCTGTACGAGAAGGGTTACGGCAAGGATGCCGCCGGCATTGCCATGGAGGCCATTAAGTTCGCCAACGATACGCGCGTGGATGTGGTGCTGGTGGATACCGCTGGACGAATGCAGGACAATGAACCACTGATGCGTTCCCTGTCGAAGCTGATCAAGGTGAACAATCCCGATCTGGTTCTGTTCGTGGGCGAGGCTTTGGTGGGCAACGAGGCTGTCGATCAGCTGGTCAAGTTCAATCAGTCGCTGGCCGACTTCTCCTCCAACGAGAACCCGCACATCATTGACGGCATCGTCTTGACTAAGTTTGATACCATCGACGACAAGGTGGGAGCCGCCATCTCCATGACCTACATCACCGGCCAGCCAATTGTGTTCGTTGGCACCGGTCAGACGTATGCCGACCTCAAGGCCATCAACGTGAACGCGGTGGTCAACTCCCTGATGAAGTAGTTAGCGCACTCCCTGGCATAATCCCTTTCCCACGGTTAATTGTTTGTTTTTTTTGTAATACATCTTTGACACCGAATCAAATATATTGCTTTTGTCTATTTTCATTGTTCGATAATCGGTATGGTTTGCCACTTGGCGGGAGATGGGATATGATGAGGATATGTCCTCTAAGTGGACACTGCAAGCTCTGTGTACAAAGCACGGATGAGGGGCCTACAAAAAATGGGGAAATAAAAGGACAGAAAACAGGATAAAAGAAGAGTGAAGCCTAAATTGATGACATTTACAATTGATTTAGAACAGTGGTCGCAGGTCAGCGAATTTATGTGCTGGCGCTTTGCCGACTCTTCTCTGCTTTTGTCAACAATCGCGGATAATGCCACATATAAGTAAGAAAGCAGAGTTACTAGAGCTTTTAATGGCTAATTGCTTATCTAGGCTTACTTCCGGGCATCCTTTAACTTTTCCTTTAACTAAATTTATAAGACTTGGTATACCCCATCTGGCAATGTGAGTTCGGAGTAAAGTCGATGAAATAATCATAATTTTTAACTTAACTTTGCTCTGAAAAACTATGGGAAAAGCTGTGGGGTTGCTAATGCTTACTTACCTATATCAAAATAGTAGTTTGTAAGAAACAGCTCTTTCCAGCTGCCTATATATTAATGGTTTATCCGTATGTGGGGCGACAGGAGTTAGAGATATATTTATATGTTAATGTGTGTGTATTGGGGGAAAACAATGTTAGGCTTAATCTATTTGTAGAACTCGTGCTCCTGCTCGTCCTTCTTGATGTTGTTCTTGTAGCCCTTCTCAAAGTCCTTGGCCAGAACAATGTAACGATTCTCACGCACCGCATGCATGCCCGCCTCCTGGCATATGGCATTGATATCAGCGCCCGATATCTTGTCCGGGCGCGCCACAAACTCCTCGAGATCCACATCCTCGCTGAGGTTCATCTTGGATGTGATGGTGGAGAAGACCAGACGCTTCTGTCGGCGATCGGGCAGCGGGAACTCGATCTTACGATCCAAACGTCCCGGACGCAACAGAGCGGGATCCAGTGTATCCGCTCGATTGGTGGCCATAATCACCTTGACATTGGTGGTCTGATCGAAGCCGTCCATCTGGTTGAGCAGCTCGAGGAGGATGCGCTGCACCTCACGATCGGCGCCCGTTTGAGCATCGAAACGCTTTGTGGCAATCGCATCAATCTCGTCAATAAAGATAATGGCCGGTGCGTTCTCCTTGGCTAGTCGGAAGACATCGCGCACCATGCGCGGCCCCTCGCCCAGGTACTTTTGCACGAACTCGGAGCCCACCACGCGAATAAACGAGGCGGTGGTGTGATGGGCCACAGCCTTGGCCAACATCGTTTTGCCGCAACCGGGTGGTCCGTACATCAGGACACCGCGCGGCGGATCAATGCCGATCTGCTTGTACAGCTCAAAGTGGGTCAGCGGCAGCTCAACTGCCTCGCGAATCTCTTGCTTCTGCATGTCCATGCCACCGATGTCGGCGTAGCTAACGTCCGGCTTCTCATCCGGCTGCAACATCGAGATGGAGCTGTCCGCCTCCGGGGGCAAAACGTCCACCAGGGCGTTGCTGTGCTTGTGCAGGGCCACCGAGGCCGAGGGCTTGAGCAGCTCGCGATCGATGGTGGACAAGATGCGGACGTAGTAGTTGGAGCCCGTGGTTGAGCCCACAATGCCAGTATTCTGGTCGACGGCCTCCAAGAACTGGCCGATCACCAGCGGCACAGACTGAATGCGCTTCACCTCCTCCTGGGCGTGCAAATACTCCTTTTTCAGGTTGCGCTGCTCATCCTTGATGTACTCCTCCTGAACTTCGATAAACTCGAGCGTCTTTTGCAGTTTCTATTGGGACACAGATGTTTACTTTAACCAGCTTTTGGAAGTGGACATTCGCCCAGCGATCTTACCTTGTAGCGCACGTAGAGATCGTCCATGTCCAGTTCGTCCAGAGAACTGTGGGCATCTTTCGGCTTCAGGTCAGCCAGCTCGTCCTGCTGTAAAGGAGAATTATTGGATATTACTGTGTCCCGAGGCTGCCAATCAAGATCAAGTACCTTTTCCGGCATTAATATGTCCATGTTGTACGGCATTCTTTCCGTCTAGCAGTGAAAATGCGTTCTTTTTGTTATAATTTGCGGCGGTAACAAGAAATGACTCGTCAAAAACAAGAACTGCTAAAACATCGATGTTGCTATCGATACCAGTGATGTTTCCATACATCGGACTCGTTGCTTACACTATCGATTGCTTGTGGGCTATACAAAATAATCGGCGAAAAATGTAGCTGGTCACTCTCATCACATCACAAGTGTGTACGCACTGGAAATTTCGGGAAAATGTGTGGAGCGCCAATTGGGAATATAACCTTGCAAGGATATAAGATTATTTGGGGCTTTTCCCAACCCACATTATATGCATGTATGTATGCATGTATGTATTCGATCGATGTTTTAGGGACAGCTTATTATGACAAATAACAGAATTCTTCCGATAACTCCAAGGGTATATTAATTTCGGCCTGTCGCAGTTAACTTAATTTATAGTTAATATTAAAATTTAATAAAATATTTTGCATACAAGTATGGTTGATTATGATGTGTAAGGGATTTCAAAAAGCGATCCTCTTTGGAGATTCAAAATGTCAGACTTTAAATTAAATATCGATTTTTATATATTCTCTTTGTTCGATCAAGTGATGAAAATTTGAATCGCCATGATCGGCTCATAAAGTAGCTTGTTCAGGATCTTAACTATAAATATTGAAATTCAGAGAAAGCTAAAGAACACAGATTGATTATAAAAGTCTCGTGTGTGTTTATCAAACCCTTGGAAGGCCCCATTATACACACATTTGTATTTTGTGACCCCCTTGGTGGTATTTTCGTATGTAGCAGCTACTGGGCACACTGCCCCTCCGTCGCCCCCCGCCCCCCTGCCGTACCGCACGCACGCATCGATTTGGGCTAAACGTTAGATACCTCCTAACGCAGTTGTTAGGGTGGAAAAAAATACAACGCGCATAGTAAATAAAATGAATTAGAAATGCTGTGCGGTTTTTCGCGTGCGACCCGTTGACGGATAACGCATCCGGAGCGGTGCCCAGGGCCAGGCGACGACTCCTTTCCGACCCAGAAAAGTGCAATACTCCACCAACAACCACACGACACAGAAAACTGAGTGCAGTGTGCGGGTGATTTTCTCGGATTGTGTGGTGTGCTGCGCCAAGCGAAAAAGCCAAGAAAAGCGAAACGGGTAACAAAAAAATGCAATGCCGTGTGAATATATAGTACTTCAAGCCAAACAACAAAAACGATAACAACAATTGCAGCAGCAGCAGCAGCAGCAAAAACAACAATAACAACAACAAACGATAAAACGAAGATAACAGATAAAGGAGCAGCAGTCGAAAATGTTTATTGTATAATTTCCTATTGAGCCAAAAAGCAGGTGTGTGTGTGTCGCGCGCTTGTATGTGTGTGTGTGTGTGTGCACAAACTCTGCCAGAGTTTTTTCTCTCTCTGTAAGTGCGTGCATCTGTGTGTGTGTGAGAGTAGTTTTTGTTTTTTTTTTTTCGCTGCTGCTGCTTCTTCATTCTCACATCTTCCTCTTCTCCAAGTTCTTCTTCTTGCTCTTCTATTTGTCAACAAAAAGAACAGTGAAAAAAGGAATACACATATATATACATATATGTATATGTACATACATACATACATGTGTTGCCTTTGAGTTGCCTTAAATTTCGCCCTTTGCTTGATTGCAGGACACAGGATAGGACACAAACCGAAGAACGACGCATCAGAACTTGTGCAACGAACCGATTGACCCAGTGGCCGCCTCCACATGAAGACCATGGGGCGCTTCGGCCTGCGCCGTGGCTTCAAGCTTTCGGAGGAACAGCAGCAGGTCAACGGCAAGAATCCAATTGGAACTGCAACGGCGGGAACACCAACCGTTACCGTTCCAGTTCCAGTGCCAGCTCCCATGCCCGCCACACCCCGCAAGAAGCGCCAGCCACGACAGGAAGAGGTAACAGCAACGACGACGACGACGGCGACGCAGCCAGAGGACCAATGCCAGCAGGAGCCACCCCTCTCGCTGATCTGCAGCCTGCCCCTGGATCGGCTGCCCCGTCTCATGGAGAAGCTGCAGCAGCTAACCGAAGAGCGGGAACGTGAGCGGGAACGCGAACGGGAACGGGAGCGCGAGGAAGCCGCCGCCCTCAGCGCCGGTGGCCACTCCAAGGTCCTGTGTTTGTACTGTGATAGAAAGTTCACCTCGGGCAAGCTGCAGGCCAAGCATGTGGACAAGTTCCATACGGAGCGACAGGAGCGACGATGCAGCGGTCGCTCTACCAGCTCCAATGCCCAGCCAGCCGTTGGCTTTCCTGGCTGCCATCTGTGCGGCCAGCAGGCCACCACCACCAAGCGACACCAGGCCATGCCGCCGCCGCAGATCTGTCTGCCGGCCAAGCATCTGGAGCAGCTGTTCCAGCACCTGAGCGAGCAGCATACGGACAAGTACTTTGGCTGCCGGCAGTGTCGGTTGCGTTTCCCGGACGCTGACCAGTTGGCGGGGCACCAGCGACAGCAACATCAGCAGCCGCTACCGCCTCAAGAGGAAGCCGCCGCCGTCGCCGTTGCTGTCAAGCCCGGATTAATGGGCGCCGATGAGCCGGTTCTATTTCGACTGGGCCTCACCCAGAACCGGCTGCCCAGCCATCGAAATCGCAGTCAGCGCAAAGAGGAGGAGCCGCCGCCTTTGACCAAGTCGCGGAGCAGCAGCCGGGCGGCGGCCCAGCGGCAACAGCAGCAGCTCCAGCAGCAGCAGCAGCAACAACAGCAGCCACAGCCACAGCCAGTTACGACCGGCAACCAGTCGTCGCAGGAAACAGTCAATCCGGAGGCGGTCTTCCGACTGCCAGCCAGCTCAGCCTGCGCCACTGCCTCCCCATCCTCCTCCGCCTCCTCCTCCTCCTCCGCTGCTGCAGCAGCTGCCATCAACTCATCCGCTGCTGCTGCTGCTGCCGCCTCGTCTGCCGCCATTGCCGCTGCCAGTTCCGTGTTTGATGACAACTTCTACAAGGATGTGGTCTTCAATGTGCGCCACAACCTACAGAATCACCTGGACGGCCGGCTATTCAGCTCCACCTCGGCGTCAGGATCAGCCCCGAGACCGGAGCTAATTATGCTGCATGGTCCCAGCCAGCTAAGCAGTCCCGGCGGCGCCTCCTATCCCACACTGCTAACTGCCGATCAGTTTGGCAGCGGCAATAGCGGAGAGCTGCTGCCGTTGGCCAAGTTCCGGCGGAGACCGCACACGAAGCACAGCTGGAAGTGGAAGTGGGACTACGTGAAGAAGTTCACGCTGATCAACGAGGGCGGGCGGTTGGTGAAGAAGCTGAAGCAGCCCAGCTTGGGCCTTGGCCTGCGCGATCTCTCCAAGCTGGACATGTGGACGCAGCTGACGATGCGTCAAAAGCACGATCTCTCTGTCTCCCTCTCGCTCTCGCTGGCGGCGGCGGACCAGAACCTGGAGCAGCGTCGACTTCTAGAGCAGCTAAATCTCATCCTCGACCATCGCCTGCTGCCGCACATCATTCTCGAACAGAACGAGCAGGCGGTCATCAAGTGCGAGAACGATGACGGCGACGAGCACCTAGCCATGTCTGTCCACAGGACGAACGACGACGATGATCTGACCCTGGGCCAGAGTTTCGACGACGAGAGCTTTCTCTCCCTGCTGCAGCTTCAGCCGCGAACAGGCGGCAGCAGCACCACCACCACCAGCAGGGAGCAGGAGAGCAGGGAACGTGATCTGGAGCGGAACCGGGCTCGCCGCGGGGCGCTTGTCCTTAGCGGCGAGTGGGCGCGACCGCGGCTCTACCTGTGCATTTGCTGCGGCGCCAAATTCGATCAGCGCAAGTCGCTGGAGGAGCACAAGACCTTCCGCCACTCGCACATCTACGCTACGCACTACGAGGTGGTTGGGCGGGAGCTTCTAGCGGGCAATCTGCTGCGCCATCTCTTCATACCGAAGCGGGCGTTGGGACGCTTTGCCGCCGCCAGCAATTGTGTCCGCTGGCCGCAGTTTGCAGCGGCCAAGCAGGAGCAGGAGCAGCTACAGCACCACCAGCAGATGCAGCAGCAGCAACAGCAGCAGCGCGTTCAGCCGCAGGAGGAGGAGACCAGGTCGTCCGCCTCTTCGCGCTCCTCATACGAGGTGTCTACACCCACGCCGCTGTCGGGCCTGGAGCAGCAGCAACCTTCGCCAGCCTCTGGCTCGTCCTCGGGCACGTCATCATCGTCATCATGCTCACCCACCTCGTCGTCGGCCTCCACACTGATGTCTAATGCCGCCTCCACCTCGACCTGCACCTCCTCTTCGACGGCAACCACATCCTCAGCCTCGTCCACTCCCTCCAGCTGCACCAAGTGCGGACGCAAGTGCAGCGGCCTCATGGATCTCTATCGGCACATGCTGGACTGCTCCGGCGACTATGTGTGGTCGCTTGCCAAGAAGCGCAAATATCGCTACTATTGCGGCACCAAGAAACGTCGCGGCTTCTCCAAGAAGCCGCTCAAGCAGCTCTCGGCACGCAAAAAGGAGAAGCTCGAGGAGGAGGAGGCGGAGGGTGAGCAGGAGAATGAGAATGAGCACGAAGCGGAGGGGGAGAACGACAACGAGGGCGAGGAGAGCGGCTGCAGTTCATCCAAGTTGAAGAACTCGCCACGCCAAAGGCCCAGCGATGGTGAGTCCCACATAACCAGACCCCAAACGAGTCCAAGAATCACAAACCAATCTTCCCTCGCAGCGGAGTCCATTCGCAAGATGCTGGAGAACCTGCCCGCCAAGCGTGTCTGCAAGAAGATCTTCCCCGTGGACAACAAGGCCAAGCGCAAGGCCAAGAACAAGGCCAAGTCCCTGGCCAAGTCGTTGGCCAAGTCTAAGCAGCAGCGTAGCAGCACCAAGAGGATCTACAACCAGCACTTGCTGCGCACCACGCGCTCCAGGTCGAGATCTTCAGTGGTGGCCACGGCCTCCTCGGCCGCTGCTGTGGCGGCACAGCAACAGCGTAGCCGCCGCAAGCAGAAGCAGCAGCAGCAGCAGCAGAAAGCCAAGCTGGACCGAGTCAAATCCCCGCCAGAACCGCCCGCTGCAGCTCAAACGGAGGCCAAGCCAGAGCAGGCCAAGCCCCCAGCCGCCGCCATAATCCCCACAATCACTGCCAAGTCCCGATCTCCCGCTGAGGAAAAGCCAACGCTGCGCTTGGAGCTGCCACCGACACTTCCTCTCTCCCTACCACCACTGCCCGCCTCGCCCACGCCCAGCAGTAAGCAGCAGCAGCAGCAACAGCAGCAGCAACAGCAACTGATGCCCACACCGCCCACCACTCCTGCTCCGGCCACAAAATCTCCGCCTGCTGCTGTCGTTGCGCCGCCATTCTCGGCCAGCACGCGCCTGGCCACCACCACCACGCCCAACGCAACGAATGTGAAGCGCAGCAAGCGGATTAGCGACTGCATAGCCATGCTAACGGGCAAGCTGGAGGAGAAGCTCAAAACGGAGCAGGTGCAGCCAGCGCTGGAGAAGGAGAAACGGGAGAAGGAGCTGCGAGAGAAGGAGCAACGTGAGAAAGAGCAACTGGAGAAGGAAAGGCTCGAAAAGGATAAGCTGGAGAAGGAGAAACTGGTGCTGGAGCAGGGCAAGAAGTGTGCCGAGAAGGAACAGCAGTCAGAGCCATTGGTTGCCTTGGTTTTAACGGAGAAGGAAAAGGAGCCACTACAGCCCAAGACGCCCAAACGGAAGGCGGTGTCGCGGCGAATAATCAAAGTGGATGCCACACCAGAGCCTGTGCAGCAGAAGCCTCCTTTGGAGCAGCAGCAGCAGCCATCACAGGAGAAGCTGCAACCTTCACTGGAGCAGCAAAAGCACTCTCTGGAGCAGCAGCAATCTCATTTGGAGCAACAACACCGGACAGGAGCTGTAACCACACTGCCAGAAGCAGTGTCCTCGCTGCCATTAGGAGTGACAGCTGCTCCCTCATCTGTGGATCTGCCCGCCGCCCTAGTTACCACTGTCCCAGCTGTTCCAGCAGTCCTGCTGCCGCTTCCAATACTCAGCAATCCGGCTCATCCTCCAGCTTCTGCTGCAGTGCCAGTTTCAGTTACACCTACAGTTCCATCTACAGTTCCAGCTACAATTCCAGCTCCAGTTTCGGCACCCGTTCCCGCTCCATCTTTAGCTCCACCGCCACCGAGGCGGACGCCCACCAAGGCGGCGGCCAAGCAAATGGCTGCTCTACCCACGAAGCCACCCTCGCTGGCCGCCCTCAAGCAGTATCCACCCGTGCAGCAACAGCCGCAACAGCAGCAGCAGCAGCAGCAACAGCAGCAGCCGCAACAGCAACCGCAACAACTGCCTGTGCCCCCCGTGCTCGTGACACTTCCACTGGGACACCAGGCCATGCCAGCGCCGGCCGCAGCTCCTCCTCTGCCCGTACCAGTGCCCGTTCCAGTCCCCTTGAATGTCAACATGATGTCCAAGCTGCCCCTGTATATGCCACACCTCCAGCAGCAGTCACACCTCCAGCAGCAGCCGCAGCAGCCTCCACCCTCGAATCCCAATCACTCGACGCCCGCCATGTTCGTAATGGACCCACAGCAGCCGCTTAACCTCACCAGTCAGCGCGGAGTTCTCCAGAAGCCGCTGATTAGCGGCACAACGGGGGATCCAGGACTGGTGGGATTGCCGGCGCATCATCCCCATCATCCTCACAATCAGCGGTCGGGCGGAATGCCTGCGCGGCGACAGACCATCTGTGGCTTTGAGGCACGCAATCTACTAGCCTCGGACATGGATATGGAGCCTCTGGATTTGTCCAAGAAGTCGTCGAGGAAATCTTCGCCAGCGCCGCTGCCGAGAATGCAGCAGGAATTGCCAGCAATGCAGATTCCTCTGATGCCTGGAGGAGGAGTAGGTGGAGCAGCGGCTCCGCCACAGCAAGTACCTTCTGCCATGCCCGTTCCCGTTGCCGTTTCCCATCCCGGACAACTGCAATCCCTGCCGATGGTGGGCGGTCTAGCCGCTCCCTTGGCCTCGCAGTATTACTCCAATCTTGATCTGCTCAAGATACCGCAGGTGCGCAATCCCAACACGGCCGTTGTGGTGGCCTCGAATGTTCCGCCACCCGTTACCCCCGTATCGGCACCCGTTGTGCTCCATGGCCAAAGCAAGGGTTCGGGTGGGAAGAAGCGCTCACAGCAGGATGCTGGCGGCGGTACGGCTGGTGGCTCCTCCAAGAAGGATCACGGTAAGGGCCAGGCCAAGGCATGTCCGCGCATGGATGAGGTGGTGAACAATCACATCGATGATGCCATCAATTCGGTCATTATGGCCGTGCAGGCAAGTCTGCCGGACGAGGAGGAGGCGGAAAAGGAGCGGGACAAGGAGAAGCTAAGGAAGCTGGAGGAACACTTGCCTCAATCACTGGGCAACTGTATCCTGCCCCTGCCCCTGGCCCTGCCCCAGGCGGCAACTCCGAGCTACTTGTATGCGCCAGCTCCACCGCCAGCGATGACGCTGCCAACTGCGGCTCCTCCGCTGCCAGTTGTGGCTGCTGCACAGCAGCAACCTGTACCTCTGCCTGTGCCTGTGCCTGTCCCAGCTCTCGCTCCCGCTCCCGCTAAGCATCTGACGCCCAAGAAGCGTTCCATGCGCTCGCGAACCATTGACTGTCGTGCTGCCCTGCTGGCCTTGGATGAGGCGACGCCTCCTTTGCCACAACAACAGTGTCTACCTTGGCCGGTGAATGGCGAGGCAAGGAGAGAGGTAAACCAAATGCAGCAGGAGGCCATGTCCTTGCCAGTGCAGGCTCCAGCGCCAGATGTGTGCGAGCTAAGCCTCAAGGAAGTGAGGATACAAAAGCAGTTGCCCAGGGAGCCTATTCCGGACACACCAGCCTCACCAGATCCAGAGCCAGAGCAAGAGATCCTTCTAAAGCCAGAGCGAGAACCGGAGCCCGTAAACAACAAGCCAAGAGCTCAGCCTCAGCAGCAACAAGATGAAGAGGAGGAGCAGCAGCAGCAGCAGCAGCAGCAGCAGCATGAGGAGCAGCAGCAGGAGGAAGAGGAGCCAGAGGAACCTGCTGTGCCCGCACCAGTGCCCGTCTCCGTGATCTCTGTGGCTCCCGCTCCCCGCCTTGCCACCCCACCGCCGGAGACGACAACCAATTGCAGTTCATCGTTGATGGAGGAGCACAGCAGCAACCTGAACAACAACACCTCGTCCGGCTTCCATAGCCTGGCACAGTCCGAACAACCGATGCCCACCACAACACCAGTAACGGACGAACAGCTGCCCAAAGAGAAGGAGGAGGAGGAGGAGGTGAGCGAGCTGCCCGCCAAGGCAGCAGAGGAGGAGGTGGTAGACCTGTTGCCCGTCAAGAAGAAGCAACGCCGGCGACGCAAAAACGAACTGGCGGCCATTGTTGCCGACCAGCTGCTGGAGAGCTTCAAGATCGACAATGCCCGCCGCGACAATCTCAAGAAGCTGGAAAATCTGGCGTACGAGAAGAGCGAGGACCTGCTCCTCACCGGTATGCTTCTCATGTCCAGCACCAAGCGTAATGCTGCTCTGGGTTCAGCGGCAGCTGCGGCCGCCAAGCTGGCCAAGAGCGAGGCAGCTTCAGTGGCGGAGACGCCACCAGCGCGCGGCAGGCCAAAGCGCCGCCAGAGCTGCTACTATCGAAGGGGCAAGGGAGCGGGAGCGGCTGGCGGCGGCGGCGGTAAGGCCACCAATGAAAACATTAGTCTGCTCAAGTCCTCGCTGGAATCCTTCTCCATTGGCATTGAGAAGCAGCTGCTGGCCAAGGAGGCGCGAGAGGCGAAGGATGCCGCCCAGCCAACGGCGGCAGCGGCGATGGTCACCACGCAGCCACCGGTTAGCTCCATTCTGCGACCCAGCATACTCAGCAGCGCCGTGGCCAGGGAACAGCAGCCGGCCAGGATGGCCACTAAGCAGCAGGAGAAGCAGGACAAGCTGGACAAGCTGGAAAAGCTGGAGAAGCAGGAGAAGCTACCTCAGGCGGCGGCTCCCACTTTCAGTCGCGATCCGCGTCTCAACAAGAACATCCACAAGGAACCACCGACGCAGCCGCAGACGGCACTGCCATTAGACAGCAGCGGCGGCAGCATTAAGGACACAGCCAAGGTCGCGCCGCCACCGCCAGCCCCAGGCCACGACAATGCCGAGGAGGCGGAGGACAACTACCTCACGGAGATAGCCAAGAATGTGAACGAGAAGATCATGTCGGCCACCACCAACGAGGACTTTGAGTTCGCCCACGACGAGTTCGATGGCGAGGGTGATCCCGACCAGGATCAGGACAACGACAAGTACTATCGTCCGCCCACCTCGATGAGTGTACGCAGTGCCCCCAATCTCAACGACGAGCACTCTAATTTCGGCTCCATGTGCGACGACAACACCAACACGGAGGTCATGGACATGGATCTGGATGATGAGATGAGCGTGTACACCAGCTACTCACAGGATCTGGGACGTGGCGGACGCGGGCGACGACGAAGGCGACGACGCAGTGTTCTGCTAACGCGACGTCCCAAAAAACGGACGCAGCGCAGCGAACTGGATGCGGAGAAGTATGGCTGCAAGCTGTGCGGCAAGAGCTTCTTCACGGCCACCTCACTGTCCAAGCACAACATGACCCTGGCCCACGTGTCCAAGCTGTCCGCCCAGGAGTATCTGCAGTCGCAGACGGCGCCCTCGAGTCCCCAGGATCCTAGAAGTTTGGAGGCGGACAACGATCACGAACTGTTTAGGCAATCGGAGGAGATGAGGCTGCACGCAGAGCAGCAGAGGCAACATGAGGAGCAGCCAACAGCAGCAGCAGCTCCTCCCCAACAGATGAGGGCCTCGGTGCTGATGGTTACCTCGCAGCTAGCCCAGCAGGAAAGGGAACGCGAACGGGAGCGACAGCGGGCCTACGAGCTGGAGACAGAACACCAGCAGAGGGAGAGAGATCGGGAGCAGGAGAGATATCACCGGGAAAGGGAGCAAGAGAGGTACCGGGAGCGGGAGCAAGAGAGATACAGGGAACGGGAGAGAGATCGGGAGCAAGAGAGATACCGGGAGCGGGATCGTGAAAGAGATCGGGAGCGATTAAGAGATTTGGAGCGACTGCGAGATCTCGAGAGACTGAGGGATCTCGAGCACGAGCGGGAACTTGAGGCCGCCCAGGTGCATCATGTGATCACGGAGGCCAGTCTCCGGCTGCACGACAACCGGCTGCATCACAGCCCGCCCACAGCAGCTCCCACGGCCGCCCGTCTCAATCTCAATCCCGATGAGCGACTTTTCTACGAGTGCTGCAACATCCTCAAGAGCGCCGAGACACCGCGCCAGCAGCAGCAGCATGGCACCTCGGTGATTGTGACCGCCGGGCGAAAGCAGCCGCCACCGCCTCCAGCCTCTCCATCGCCGTCGCCATCACCCTCGCCCACCCGGTCCCTGCCACCGCCGGCTTCGCCGTCGCCTTCACCCTCTCCGACTCGTTCGCTGCCGCCACCAGCTTCGCCGTCGCCGTCACCACCGCCATTGGCAGTTGCTCCGATTCTGGCGCCACATCCGCCGCCGGCACCAGTTCAGGCGCCTTCTGTGTGCCATCAGCCGGTGATCCAGCAGCTATTCCGGAATCCGCCTGCCGTGACGCCCACCACCACGCCCACGTAAGTCAACGCAGTCGGGGATTAGCCACTGGAATCTTAACTTATCTATATCTATATCCTCTTCTCGCACTTCTCTCTCTCTTCTCCAGCAATCACAACCGACTCTCGCCCAGCTACTCGGCAGTGTCGCAATTCTCGGCGGCCACCACCACCACGTCTCGCTTCAAGACGAAGGCCGCCATGAAGGGTTATGAGAACGTGAACCTCCAGCTGGACATGCTGGAGCTGGCCAAGTCCGGGCGTGGCGTTTGCAAGCTCACCGAACTGGCGGACATTGCGCTGGGCAGCGAGAAGCCAGGCGGTGATTTTCTGCCCCATTTGCCACCGGCTACACCGCCAGGTCTGACAGCTCCTCCTCCGCCGCCGACCATGCAGCAGACGCCGACGCGCACGGTCACGCCCACAGTGACGCCAACGCCGATGCCAATGGAGCAGCAGCAACAGCACCAGCAGCAGCAGCAGAGCTCCACCTCCTCGAAGACGATTATGCATGCGTCGATAATCAAGGCGGCGGCTAGTTCGGCGACCCTGCCGCCGGTTTCCGGACGGATCATTATACCGGACAGGCCGTTCAAGAACATTGGGCTGGAGGAGAAGGCGCCCATCACGTTCCAGAAGCCCAAGACGTGCGTCAATCTGCTGCAGGAGCAGGACAACAACAGTGTCTCGACGGCCAGCTACTCGGATCGTGATGACTACGATTTTGGGACACTGAGCTGTGACGGCGATGTAGAACCGGAGCCAGAGCCGGAGCCAGCTGTCCGAGTTGTTGGTGCGGAGGCGGGGCGCGTGGTTTTGCCAGTGCGCGGTGGCAGCGGTGGGAATCGTGCTGTTGTATCCACCTCCAGTTCGTCGTCCTCATCCTCCTCGTCGGCGGAGCAAAGCAGAAGCGGCGCTGCAGCTGGAGCTGGAGCTGGCGACGTGGGCGCCGGCGGCAGCAGGAGCAGCAGCAGCAGCTCCAGTCGGGCCACAGCCAAGACCTTCGAGAACAAGTCCCTCATCATGGGTCGCATTTTCAAGCATGCCAGCAGTGCCAAGGCCACGGCTCTGGCGGCAGCTGCTTCGGCGGCATTGCTGCCGGGTCCCAGTGTGGTGCCCGGGCTGGGCAAGATCAAGGCGCTGCCCAAGAATCAAGCGAATCTGGACCAGATCTTTGACGAGCTCCGCGGTGGCGGAGGTGGAGGAACGGCGGTCAAGACCACGGAAATGGAGGCACCGGCCGCCCAAGTCCATGACCATTGGGAGAGGCATCATCCTCAGCACCAGCAGCAGCAGCAACATCATCACCACCACCATCATCATCAGCAGCAGCAGCAACAGCAACAGGTGGAGCCCATGGCTGCGCCGGCCGCACCAGCAGCACCAGCGGCCATGCCGGCACCCAGTGCCCTGCCGCCGGGCAGGAAAACCAAAGTTGCGTCAGGGAATGCGGCCAAGAAGACGGCCAAAGCAGTGCCGCCGCCTCCTGTCACACCCACAGCAACGGTAGCTTCCACCTCATCCACTCGCAAACCACGCAAGGATCTGACCAAGCTACAATCGGAGCTGGGCATGAGCCACGAGGAGATCGAGCAGCTGATCGATGAGGGTCAGCGCAAGTCCAAGCGCCGCTGCGCCACCAATCGCCCGAAGAAGCTCGTGGAGACGTGGAGCTCCGACGAGTACGAGGAGTTCCTCTCCACCAAGGATATCATAGCCCTGATCGAGCAGAAGGAGCAGCAGGAGCTGCGACGCAAGCGCAAGACCAGCGAGCAAGCCAACTCGCAGCCGGAGGCAGTGGTGGCTCCGGTGCAAGCCAGCAAGAAGCTGTCACAGATGCCGCAGCGAAAGAACCGAGCCAGCGACAAGAAGCAACAGCAGCAGCAGCCGGCGGCGCCAGTTGAGGTGGAGCAGCCCAAACCGAGGGCTAGGCAACGTAACCAGCCTGCTGCTACAGCTGCTCCTCCTCCACCAGAGACAGTGGCTCCTCCTCCAGCGGCCAGGGGCAAGTCCAAAGCCACAGCAAAGGGCAAGACAGCAACGGCGACGACCAAGGCCAGCAATTCCCGGAAAAAGCGCACCAATGAGAAGCTCAAGGAGCAGCAGCAGCAAGAGGAGGAGGAGCAACAGCCTCCCGAGGAGCCAGATAAAACGGATACCGATACAGTAGAGCCGCCCACAAGGACGCGCAGCTCCAGGCAACAGCCCAAGAGCCGAGCAGAGCCGGAACTTGTCCAGGCGCCACCGCAGGAGATGGAAACCCCGCCCAGGGAGAGAATGAAGGCCCGCAACAGCAATCCACCTCTGCCACTGGCTCCGCCTCAGCCCAGGAGCAGCTCAGTGGCCACCAGTACCAGCACCAGCACCACCGGTACCGTCACCACCAACTCCAATAACAACAACAACAATAACAATAACAGCAGCAGCAGCAACAAGAACCTGAAGACAAAGCGAAGATCGCAGACAAACCGCCAGTCGCCGGCACGCAGAAAACGACCGGCAACGGAGAAGCAGCTCTACTATTGGAGCAGCTCCTCCAGCGACGATGAATTTGGACGCATGGAGGCTGAGGGTGCTGAGGCGGCCGCCAGTGATGCTGGCTCGCGAACGGCTACGGGCAGCGAGCGAAGGCGGGAACAGGCTTCGTCGGATCAGCTGGACCTAGAGCCAGAGGAGGAGGTGGTGGCAGAGTCGGAGGCTGCCTCACCCTCCCCATCGCCCGGCAAGCACTTTGAGGAGAACGAGACGTACCAGAAGCACGGCTGGATCGTGGGTGACTCGCACAAGAAGCTGGTCAAGCTGCTGGCCATCGCCAAGGGCAGCAAGAAGGTGGATAACTGCGGTGTCAAGCGGCGTACGCCCAAGCGCAAGTGCTAGGAGCCAGAGTATAGGAAAGAGGAGGAGAATAAGAGTCACCAGCTGGCTGAGGAGGATTAAGACACCGTCGCCTTCCCACGTCCGGCTGGACCACAACCACAAGTCATAGCCATAGGCGGAGTCGATGGCGCGGGCAGCCAACGACGACGACGACGAGGACGAGGAGGAGGACAAGGATCCATCGCCGCCATCGATCACTTAATACGTACTGCCATTGTGTCATCATCGTTAATCGTTAAGGCCAGCATCAGGCTGGACGGACACCTACCTGGAAGCCTGCCCTGTAACCGTATGCGGAGTATATGCAAAATATATTTTTCTTTCTTTTAAACATCTAAGCGTTACATTATTTAGGTTTTTTTTTATTAAGTGTATTTATAATTAATAAACGAAAGAAACAAAAATGCGAAAATGCAAACAAATATAAATTTGAGCACAATTTCAAAGTCTTATTTTATATTTTTGGGGGGGTTTACCATCAATGGGGATTCTCCATGAACATTCTCTCTGAACATCACGTTCGGTCAATTTACTCTGCCGGAACTCTGCCTGCACAGCAGGCTTCTTTCCTTCCTCTCAATTTTTCCATTCAAGCGCTCTCGAGTGATGTCCGAACTACGGCTAAGGTGGCAAGCTCTCTCGTATGCGTTCATGAGAGCAGTGTTAACCATGGCAAGAGTCTCTGCCTGGCCTCTGCTGGCTAACGCACGGTACCAGTGAGGTTACATCATAATTTTCTGTTTTAATCTAGACTTTTCTACAGTTAGAAAGCTTTTTTGGGAGGTCTTTTCTAAGGAGGTATGTATGGTATGTATATCGAAAGTCTAGACCGAATAATCCTTCCTCAAACAACCAAGAATACATCCACAAACTTCCTTAATATATGTTTAAGAATACCGATTTATCGCAACGTTAAATTATCAACTTTAGCTACAAATATTGATAAAGTATTGCAATCTCTTTTAAGACCAAATAATTCCAAATAGTAAAGAAAACATCAAAGACTTTCCTCAATACATGTGTAACTTCTGTTTCTTTTTTTTGTTTTTATTTTATATTTTACAACTAACGGTATCTTTACATATATAACATGTAAAAAAAATATAGAATTAAGGAATAGTTAAAAAAAAAACGTCAAACACACGATGTGAAGGCGACGACGTTGAAGCGAACGAAGCTTTAGGGGGGATCTCGGCGAGGAGCACACATCCAGCCGAGTGTTTGCAGTGCTGTGTTGATTGATGAGGCTGCTTGGGCGTTGCCAAAGGATAAATGCGAAGCAAAACCAAGAGTTCCATCGGGTTTAATTAGAATGTTTGAATGGGAGTTCATAACTTGTTTTGAGTTTCGGCTGGATGCACCGAAGTAGGAGATATTGGTGGGTCTCGCCTTGTCCCGCCTGCTGCGTTCGCTTCCCTTCCTGCGCCGTCGTTCCGCATCATGACTTAAACATTACGCTGGCTTCGGTTCTCTCTCTTCTCTTACATCATGCCACCCATGCCGCCCATGCCTCCCATGCCGCCCATGCCACCCATACCGGGCATGCCAGGAGCACCATCCTCCTTGGGCAGCTCGGTGACCACGGCCTCGGCGGTGGTCAAGAGAGAGGCAACGCCGGAGGCATCGGTAATGGCAGTGCGCACCACCTTGGTGGGATCAATGATGCCCTTCTCAATCAGGTTGCCGTACTCGCCCTTGAGGGCATCGTAGCCATAGTCACCGGACTGGGTCTCAACCTTGGCGACGACCATGGCGCCATCAACGCCGGCGTTCTTGGCAATGGTCATGCATGGCATGCGCAGGGCACGGCGCACAATCTCCACGCCGAGGTTCTGTGAGGGATTAAGGGATGAGTTGGGTTAAAAAAGTGTGTGGGGAGATAAACTCCAAGGTTACCTGATCCTCGTTGGTGGTCTTGACGGCATCCAGCTTCTCGATGCAACGCAGCAGGGCGGTGCCGCCGCCGGGAACGATTCCCTCTTCGACGGCAGCACGTGTGGCATTGAGGGCGTCATGGACGCGATCCTTCTTCTCATTGACCTCCACCTCGCTGGAGCCGCCGACACGGAGCAGGGCAACTCCCGAGGCCAGACGGGCCAAACGCTCCTGCAGCTTCTCCTTCTCGTATTCGGAGGTGGTGTCGGTGATCTGTTCCTTGATCTGATCAACGCGACGCTGTACATCGTCCTTCTTGCCCTTGCCCTTCAGCAGGAGAGTATCGTCCTTGGTGATGACCACCTCGCCCACCTGTCCCAAATCGCTGACTTTGACATCCTCAAGCTTGACGAGATCGGCATCGTCGCCGAAAACAATGCCACCGGAGGCGATGGCCATGTCGGTGAGGGTGCTCTTGCGATTATCACCGAAACCGGGTGCCTTAACAGCGGCCACCTGAAGGCCAATCTTGAGGCGATTCACCACCAAGGTGCTGAGGGCCTCGCCATCAATGTCCTCGGCGATGATGACCAGCGGCTTGCGCTGAGCGTTGGCCAGCTCCAAAGCGGGAATGATGCTCTGCACCGAGGAGATCTTCTTCTCCGAGAGCAGCAGCAGGGCATCCTGGAACTCCACCTTGGCGCCCTTGGACGAGTTGATGAAGTAGGGCGAGATGTAGCCGCGATCGAACTTCATGCCCTCAATCACCTCCAGCTCATCGTTGAGGGTCTTGCCGTCCTTCACGGTGATGACGCCGTCGCGTCCCACCTTCTTCATGGCCTCACTAATCAGGCTACCAATGGCCTGGTCGCCGTTGGCCGAAATGGTGGCCACCTGGGCGATCTCCTCGGGTGTTTTTACGGTGCGTGACATAGCCTTGAGGTTATCCTTGACCGTCTCAACGGCGAGCATGACACCGCGACGAATCTCCACGGGATTGGCGCCCTTCGAGATCTTCTCGAAGCCCTCCTTGGCAATGGCACGGGCCAGAACGGTGGCGGTGGTGGTGCCATCGCCAGCCTCCTCATTGGTATTGTTGGCCACATCCTGGACCAGCTTGGCGCCAATATTCTGGAACTTGTCCTTCAGCTCAATGGACTTGGCCACTGTAACGCCATCCTTGGTGATTTTGGGCGAGCCCCACGACTGCTCAATGATCACATTGCGACCCTTGGGGCCCATGGTGACGGCCACAGCATCGGCCAGCACATCGACGCCCTGGAGCATCATGGCGCGCACCTCCGGCCCGAACTTGACGTCCTTGGCATAGCCGCGCATGGCCAGCTGGCGGCTGATGGAGGTGCGAGCAAGCGAAACTGGTAAGCGGAACATCTGTGGACGAGAGGCGGTACAGAAAGAAGCATATTAGTGGCGTGGTGGGGGGTAGGCGTAACACGTGCTTTTGCCGACCCGCACGGAGGTTCATTTGAGTTTTTTATTTATTTATTTGTGAGTTGATAAGCAAAAGCGGGTCAAAGTACAGTGTTGGTTGGCTCTCTGTGATATTTCCCCATTAATTTATTATTATAAATCTCTGTTTGTTAGGCAGGGAGGCGAGCTCAAGAATTAACCAAATTGTTTTATTTCAACAGAGAATGCTTCAGTTTTCTTTAAAACTCTATAAAATACAAATAAGTATACAAAAAAAAACATAATTGAGACATAAGCTAAGGAAAAATTGCTTAAATTAAATTATATAAATTGCTGTAATTCCATTTCTTAAAGTTGGTTTATTATTTATAATGATGTATATTATTTATAATGATGTATCTAAAGTTGCTTTATTATTTAATGATCTAAATGCAAAATCAATTATTTTTAATATGGAAATATAAAAATTAGTAAATAAGTCTTATTTCCAGTGAAAACTAATAGATTCCTTGGAAATTGACATAGAAAACAGTATTTTATAAATAAATAAGATCTATATCTAGGAATGATTCTAAGTCTAAGTCCATTAAAAACCTCGTGGAAATTCATTTGTTTAAATATTTCAATAAAATTATATTTAATAAAATAATATTAAAGAAAAAACAGAGGGGAAACATAAGGAGACATTATATGAAGAATTTAACTAGATTTGTAGTTTTAAGACATTTAACGTTTAACAATTATTAAGAAAACTTTTGTATCCAGTTGGAAAAAATAACTCGGCTTCCAATAAGAAAGATAAAACAGAAAAATGCTTAAAAAAACTCTTAAATTGAAATAAAAGGAATTAAACTGATATTTAAGAGATTTATTCTTAAACATCGATGAACTATCGATGGTTTTAGGGTGGGAAAACGGATAATTTTACTTTTATCCTAGGTTGGGATGATGCAAGCAGGGCAGTGTATTTTGAAATCTTCAATGTGTTTCTTGTTTTTTTTTTGATTACGACATGCGGCCGGTGTCCCCCTGAATGGCTATTATATTATTTTTTTTTTTGTTTTAACTCAAGCTTTCTCTGATTGTGTTAAAGATCTTAGCGAAGCTTCACTGTAGCCGGCCAGGCCCCTGCCCCCTAAAAACAAAACCGAAGCATCGCCCCTCACCCCCCTCCATCGCCGAAAAGCGATAATTCCAGAAGAAACGATTTATGTAACCAGAGAGTGGTTATACCGAAAGATACCCTCCGATCTGAGGGCTGATTACGAAATCTCAAGAGATTCGGTTGGACAGCAAGGAGAGAGGCGAGACAGAGGATCTGATCGCCATTAGAGCACATGCAATGGCCGCTGACAAATGTGAAATTGCCGGCTAGCAGAACAAAGAGAAAGAGAGCGAAGAAAACATGTGCGCTATATGTCAGAACTTTCTTTGCCACTTTCTTTTAACTTTTTGCAGATAAATTAACTTTACACGCAGTTGATACGGTGAGGAAGTCACTTTCTTGAAGAGATTTGCGACTAATCAATAGATAGAACTTTCTGGAAACACGACTTTTGCCGGCTTCCATCGATGTTCGCTTATATAACCCGCACACATACTCGGACACACAGCTTTTAGGTGCAGGTTGCGCGCACACACACACACAGACCGAACACACGTGCGGAAAAGAGGCAATGGCGATAAATATAAAAAAAACTTACGTTGAATAAAACTGGCGCTGCTTATTTGTGACAGGACAGGAAAGAATGCTCCGATTCTATTTGATGTAAAACAACCAACTCAATTCACTTGCCCACAGGCGGTCCGGATTTCCTCTTTGAAAATGTGAACTGAAGGTGGTCCAACGTCGATGGCCCTAACGATGATATCGATGGCTTGATTTTGGTAGGTACTATCGATTGTTATTAAAGAATATCGCGATAGTTCACTTGATCAAAAGTTATGCAACGCAGGAAGGTGTAAGTAATTAGTATATTTTGATCTGGTCTTGTCCGAAACTAAACTCTTTATTATATAATACATTTAATGTTAAAAAGAACTTAAATCGCACATATTAAGAAATAATTCGAATTTTTTGCTGCCAGGAGTATCCTTAATATTATAGTTTTCTACGTTGAGGAATACCCTGTACTGAGTGCAACTATCGGTATGTATCGATATAAAATATCGATATGGTACAACTATCGGTTCTCCGAAACATTCCAATTGGAACCTGTCAAAACATCGATGGTTTTAGGGTGGGAAAACGGATAATTTTAAACTTTTTATTTATTTATTCAAATTAAATATCTTTAATCTATCATTTATACTTTTATTTAATTTATGATTTTACAAACTGCAGCCTGTTCTCGATTCCCGCTATAATGGGTCCCACTTTGTCCATGTAGTCCATCAGAGCGTCCAAGTCAAAAGGACCCGTCCTGTGGAAGGAAGAAAAGCTGTGTCCAGAAGATTCTCTTACATGCTGGCACACTTACTCGAGATCCTGGGCATTTTCACTGATTAAATTGAAACCATTCATGCCCCTGGCAAGGTAGTCCATCACCACCACTCGGTAATCCGCCTCAAGATCAATAGGTCTGTATTCGGGCACCTGGCACAGGGAGCACCGAACTCGGACACTGGAGACGCGATGACCGGTCGGGGCACTAAGATCGAAGACGACGCGAAGTCCGGAGACCTGCAAAAAGCGAGAGGATCTGGGCGAGGACAAGCTGGCATTCATGGGGGCTACACCGTCCTCCAGTAGCTCCAGAATGACTTGACCCCGAAGGGTCAACGCGACCAATCGATTTTCCCAGGGACACACCGCCACCAGCTGCTTGTAGGTGATGCCTAATATATTTACGAAGTCCTCTTTTAACACAAATATCAATATTTTAAGCAATTTAAGAACTTACTGCCAGCGGGAATGGGCACACGGAAAGTTCCCTGCGACGTCAGGGCAACGGACACGTCACTCCAGCTTTCGTTCACGGACGGCGTTGCATCCTTGATAAACTGTCAGAGGAGTTGTTTAGTTAGTTAGCAAGGTTGGTGATTCCTGGCCAGACACACACTCACCGCATGCAGCATGGCGTCGGTGAAAAAATTGCCTAGATTGCACTCTCCCCGACTGCACTCGGTCTGCTGGAGGAAGACGCGGCTCTGCCCCACAATCCGATTGGACATGGTCTCCAGCTCGGCCTGCCACGGCGCCATTGCCTCCAGAGTGATTCTGTCTTCAAGGGAAGTACTGTGAGTATTATGGATAATGTCCCAAGGATATTTCTAAAGAGTTACAAGCCCCCCAAAGAAAACAACGTCTTTCTTTAAAACTTTTATGGAAAAGTGTTTACTGGCAGAAAAACTACAATAGATGTAGGGTTACTCCATGTTCAGTTGAGCACGGTGATGCGGCCGTCGAGACCCTGGTAGATGGGATCAAAGTGGCTGCTGTACGAGATCAAAGCATCCAAGTCAGTGACGCCCCACCTGTCATCCAAACAAAAGGAAGAAAAAGAAAAGAGAAGCTTAATAATCTGATCCTGACAAGGAGAAGTGAGATGGTACGCACTGGAGGTCTGTGCCCTCGGCTAGCATGGTGTAGCCATCGCCGCCCGCCTGAAGGAAGTTGGGCGAGGTGAGTCTGTAGAGCTTATCCGAGACCAGCGGCTCGTACGTGGGCACCTGGCAGTCGGCACAGCGCACCGCCACCGATATGACCCGGGAACCGACGGGCTTCGTGTAGTCGTACTTCACCCGGATGCCCGCGAATTGCAGGTTAATGTAAGAGCCTGTCACACCGTTCTCCAGGTCCACCTTGCTCACGGCGAACTCCATGGCCTCCACCAGCTTGCTGCCGGGCAAATTATAGGACACCAGTGTGTTCTCGAACGGCGACATGCTGACTATGTGGGCGTAGGTGAGATCTGTGGGTCAAGTAGGAAGACCATGTTAATACGGAACTGTATCCTTAGCTATGTAGTTCGTCTACTCACTGCCCCTGTTGAGCGGCACTCGGAGTCCGCCGATATTCATGAGTCCCGCGGACACATTTGTCCAGGCCTTCTCCTCATATGGCGCCATTCCCACAAACTGCAAGCAGCCCAGAATGGGATCGGCTTTATTATAATATTATTGATATATTAATATATAGAAAAACTCACCGAATGAACCATGGCGTCGCAGAAGAAGTTGCCCAGGTTGCACTCTCCGGCGGCACAGTCGTCCTTGGTAAGGTCCACCTTGGTGCGTCCCACCACCACTTTTCCCGTCTCGTCAATTACCTCCTTCCAGGGCTGCATGGCCTCCAGGATCTCCTCATCTGCGGAGCACAATATGCACACAAGACACTCAACAAAAATTCACACAAAATCCATTAAAGATTATTTAGTTAATCCATTATGGAATATTTAATGTTTCCAACAACTTATACACTTAAAACACATAAAAAAAAGGCGAAACAACAATGATAAATACTTTTATTCGGGACACTAAAAAACACACAAACAAAACCGAATAGAAATTTGGATTGGAAATAATAAGCGGGCAAAAAAAACATATCTCTTAAACAAAGAAAAACACGTAAGAAAAGGTAATGAAAGCTAGGAATTAAACTAAATCAAACTAATTAAACTAAGCTAAAGTATTTTCATTATTAATATAAATTGAATATAATTATTCTGCCAAGTAAGTTAGTGGGGAATTAGCCACGCAAGAAAAACACAGGTTTTAAAATGAAAAACCTCTGTGGCTAAGAAAATTAAAGCTTAGAATACTTATTGCTAGGGATTAAGTTAATGAAAAATCAATTTATAAATAAATTTAGCATAATTCGAATTAAAAAAAGCCTTGGGAAGAATTCACTTAAGCAAGAAAAGCACAGATTTTACATAAAAACACATGAAAGCTAAGTTAATGCAAATTTAAAAAATACTTTATTTATGGCTTAACCTAATGTAATTTCTTTTACGAAATTATATGTAAATAGTTACCGCAAATAAATAAAATAAAAGAAATACAATTCGGTAAGATCTCACTCACCTTCGGCTATCGTCTGGTCCATGTACAGGGGATTGCCCTCGAAGTCCAGCACATCGCCATTGTCGTCAAAGTAGACAATCAGGTTGCCCACGTAGCGGGCATAGGCCGAGGCCTGGACAATGAGGACACGGTGGCCAGAGCTGTGGATCACTTCGGTGGGATAGGGTCCACTCGGTGTGCTACCACTGGGCGGTGTCCCAGTGTACAGCAGAGTGTGCGAATGGGAGCCCACAATGACATCGATCCAATCGCCGGCATTGGCCGCAATCTCCTGGTCCACATCGTAGCCGCAGTGTGAGATCACAATGATGATGTTGGCGCCCTGGGCCTTCAACAGCTGTGCCTCCTCCCGGATGGTGTCGCTCTCGTTCCGAAAGATCAGCTTGCCAGTGTTGGCCAGATCCTGCAAAGGGAATAAGTAGTTGTGCATATGCTTTCTGGGGAATTAACCCAGCCTCTACTCACATAGGTCGTCTCCAGGATAACGCCAATCAGACCAATCTTACGGCCACTGCGCTCAATAATCATCGACTTGTTGTACTTGCCCTCTAAGGTCGGCTCATGGGCGCAATCCATGTTGGCCACCAGCATGCTGGTGTTGACGGTCTCCAGGAAGGGAACAACACCCTCCACACCATGGTCGAACTCGTGATTGCCCAGGGTCTAACGTGGTATTCAATCTTTAGCAAATGGAGTACGTGTCTCTTGCGGGGGAAATCAACACGAGTTCGATGACTCACCATGGCATCGGCGGGCAGGAGATTGAGCAACTGCTGGGTGACATTCCAGCGACCGATGTTGTACCAGAGCGTGCCCTGGAAACTATCGCCGGCATTGATGTAGATAGGATTCAGTTCCGCCTGCTCCTGCAGCAGACGCCGGATGGTGGTAACAGTGCGCGGATAGCCACCGATGCAGGTCTCACCATCGTCACAGGTGCCGCCGCTAGTGTCCGTGGCCTCGAACCTGATCGGAATCGGAATCGAAGCGGGGATTAGCTCTGGAATGGCCCACGACGACGACGACAACGACGACGACGACTTACGGGCACCGTATCGTTATCGGGATCGAAATCAGTACGTGGACCTGATAGGACCCTACTTTACGACCCACATAAACCGTTTCAATCTGATTACTTACCTGGCGTGCAGGTCGTTAATATGGATAATGGCCACGGGAAAGCCCTCCTTGTCGGCAGCCTCCACGGTGGCCATGATCATAACCACCAGAGCTATCATCATCGACCCGAACTGGCGGTTCGAAGTGGTGGATGATGGGCCTGCCATGTCGTAGAAGGACTAGTCACCGACAACAAAAAAAAAACAAATTAAAATATAGTCAAGTAGAGACCAGACCGAACCGATGGCCGTCGATAAGGCAACTGAAAGGCCAAAATCGCCACCATTCCGAGGCCTGCAAAAAGCGGAATGGGCTCAGATCTGGACACCACCCCACCACCACCTCCTTCTCCTTGGCCATTTCCGTGCTGATAAGCCAAATGAGTGCCTTCCTTCTCGATCCGTACAGAGAGAGAAATAATGGGTGGAATTTGGGGGCACAACACCAGCTATTATGAGCGCCACAGGAATATTTTAATTTAATTTAAAACTTTTTAAATATCTCCCACCTTACCCTGTCATTCTTTTAACTAGCTTAATTTTAAGAATGCCTTTAAGGTATTTCTATTATTTATTTATATATTTATATTGATTATTATATATGTTTATATTTTCAGTGGAGGATCCTCTCTTCGATTGGTTATTCTCTCCAATTATTACCTTTTAGCTTATTGTTTTTCGGTGTTTACTGGAATCAGTTTAAAATTATTTAACAAACAAAGCAGACATGGAAAAAATACGCTTTTTAGATTGAAATTTAATCCACATTTTAAACAAATAAAAACCTAATTTAACTACACAGTTATTAATGGAGAGATAACTTGTGGGTTTTTTTATTGGTAAACCCTTACTTCTTCTTCAGGTAAACTTTAATTAAGAATAATTCTAGTTTAAGGGTTATAAATCCTCCAGAAATAGCTTGGGTTTGAGTTTATTATAGGCTAGCCTCAGGGCACTTAATGATATGCACTCAATGATCGATCGCCGATAAGCCGTATATGAGATACGGGGTAACGGATACGGAGGCGCCACTCCACTATTATTCACCTGGCTGACCGACACATGTGTTACATGCGCGCTCCCCACTTGATGTTCAAGTGGCCCCAAAAAAGCAACACAACAACATTACTCCCTCCCATCTCATCCGTGTTTATTACGCTCAAAATATATAAGCGTGGGAGCAGAACTGGCAGCTGATAGCTCCACCATATTCCTAGCATTTCAATTTGGTTTATTGCACCCATCGACTAAGCCTGCAGAGCCTCCGATATCTGTCCTATCTGTGGTCGTCGTCTGACGATAATACCACGCATTATCGCGGCCCCATCGATACTCCAAACCCCCCTCTCCTTGGAATCCAAAGGTTAATAAACAAATCGCTTTCGTCCCAATTTTAAATACTAATCCCCTTAGAGAAACCCAAAAAAATAAAAAGGTTCTGTCTGTTTTTGGCGCACTCATCATGATCACAATCACAGCGCAAGTACTGCTTCATTGAGAGCGAGCGCTTATCTGAGAAACCTCTTTTGCTTTATAGGTGTGTAAGATATAGGTTCATTTCAATCTTATCAGAGCCAGATTTTAATCAATTGATATAAGCCAAAAACACTTGAGATTTTACATTGATTAACAAGGTTTTCCAAGGATTAAAAAAAAAAGAAAAGAAAAGAAAATGAAGGGAGTCTTGAGGCCTTATATCCCCTGAGTATATCGCGATTGGACGGGCATTCCCCGAGTAAACATGAGTTTCCCCGATAAGTAAATGCAAATAATAGGAATTAATGGAATGGGCATTATAGATAAGGTGAACAATTTATTATTTTTAGTGATATCATGTCACTACAGGTCTCATCATCTTTTAGCAAAACTTTGCTGCTTCCCGCTCTCTCACTTCCTTGAAAGAAACCTGAAACAAGGAAAAGATTTCGAAAAAGAGAATTGATTCTTTGATTTAATATAACCTATATGTAAACCCCAGTAATTATCACACATATCTCTCCTTCTCTGTATAAAATAAGTACAATGATTTATTTTGGTTCTCATTGACAATAGA
>JAEIIG010009226.1:0-11333 GCA_018904695.1 Drosophila parvula | reverse complement strand
TAAAATCGTCGGTCCCTTGAAAGTCGCTATAACCGGACTCTACTGTATATATATATATATATATATACACGTTTTTCATAAAACAAACTTGATTTGGTCACCAAATTTGTTTTATTAGTTCATAGGGACGTAGAGACTATATAAAATATATGTATATAAAATATTAATATATTATAGGGTAGGTTCTTCGGTCTTTTACAGACATTCTCGGTTGCCAGATTAGTGGCACTTGTACTTCATGGGTACCGGGCATAAAAATCTACAAATCATAGATTCCTCAAAAAACTAACAGTGTATAGGTAGGTGCTAAGGTAGACCAACATATTTACACAACAAACAATTATTTACACATTCATAGAAATTTGCTATGTTATTATAGTTCTTATTTGCCCAATTTAGAAAATTGGTTACTTTTGAGACTGAATTACTAGATTTCAACTTTGTTTTTACAGATAAATAACTTTCTTTTCCGATTTTAGTTTTACAATATACAAACATATAATTACAAACATTTATGTGTTTTTTAAATGTTTTTCAAATGAGATTATTCTGAAATCTTCTATGAATAATAATAATGAATAATAATTTCGTAAATACTGACATTTTTTCCATTGCTTTTATATTTTTTTATGAACATCTATCTATCGCATTCCTTAGTGTTGCTCATGCATAGGGGACAATTTAAATAAAATAAGTTAACAAAAACATAAATACAAATTAAAAGTAACTACTATTGAATGTTACGATATATTGTTGCTGTACCATATCCTGGAGGATTCGAACTACTTATTATTTTTCTATATCATATAGAATAATTTATATCATATTTTAATAATTTAATTTAAGGCTTGCGTCAGTGAAGCTTGCTGTTGAGTTAGTTAAATACAAAAAGCAGGTCTCCGGTATTTGGGGCAACAGCAACTGATTCCTGCAGAGTTCCAATCAAGCCATTTCACCAAAAGTTCCATCTTGGCCAGACTCGGTCTAAGTCCTCAACCTCTGGCTGGACGAACAACATAATTTCTGTACCGGCACACGCCCATTTTGCCACCAGGCTTCCACGGAGACCAAGGTTCGAAGGTTCCCGGGCTCCGAGCCCTTAGGCTCCAAGCGCAGAAATTAAGGTGAACGCCCACAGCACGCGCCGGTGGAATTAGTGGGGATAGGAAGCGAAACGCCGAGAACGGAGAACGGTGGAGGGAGGGGACTGGGAACGGAGACTGAGACTGGAGCACCGAGATCCCTGGAGCAGCCAAGCTGGCTGCCAAAACTCCAGTGGAAATATTTGCCACTTGAGTTTCGGTGGCTCCCCCTTTCTCCCCCTTGGCCTGGTCACCACTTGAAGTTCTTGGCGCGCGCGCGTTTATTTATTTTGGTACGGGGCGCAGAGCAACAAATTAAAAAGTAATTCTCGGGCGCAGCATAATTAGCTGCTAAGTGACACTAATGGGGCCGCAGTTGCACTGCCCCAAAAGTCCGCCTGCCTCCCCGCCTTCCCCGAGCTGGCTGCACTTTTCCACTTTTCCACTTTTTCTTCGGCGGCTCGTGTGTGGGCAATGTGAGGTTCTCGAGCTGCTGAGTGAGTGTTCGTTGGTTTAGCTAATTGAGTTTTGTTTTTTGGGCCAACAGTCCACATGGCCACTCGGCTCCCTTGTGGCTGCCAAGTTTCGTTGGCCCCGTAATTGATGGGCCCGCTGAAAGCAAGGTCTTTGCGGTGATGAAATCTGGGGAGTCGATAATATGGGAGGCCCCGCCACATATGTCAGGCTGGCAAGTTCGGTTTCGACACTCCACATACAGATACACCCAAGAAAGATTCTACTTGAAATGGTAAGAAAAACCCAACAAAAGTTCGACACCTACGATTAGGATCTCTAATCACCAAAAAAAACAGACAATGAGCTCCACCAATGGATCGATGGGGGATTGGAGCGAGGGCGTATTGGGCGAATTTGAATCTCCGAAAAATCAGGAATATGTTGAATTAGGGGAAGTTCCCAAGAGACCAAAGCGACCAACCGTTCTGTCCTCGGGCGAGGATACTGGAGGGAGTTTGACAACCCAGTCCTGTAGATGCGCCGACATGTGTCTATCTCGAGACCAGGATGTTACGGCCCAAGAAGAGGTCAGGAAGGTAAAAAATAAGTTCTTAATTACTAATTTTTTCCCAAAGGTCACAGCAAGAAGCAATCATTCAAAGGCAGGTACCACATCCGATGATTTGGAATACATCTCCAGCGAACACGAAGAGGGTGGTACACGGTCCCTGCCCAGCCAACGTTCCACTGATCACTCCAAGAGCTTTAGTCAGATCTATAGCGAAATCTTAGAGGAGTCCATAGAGCGCCAGCAGAAGGCTGAACGGGCCTGTCGGACCTACTATATAAGCAGGTCCAAGCTGCAAGGGACTCGTGAGAGATCTGAGTCAAGGGGGCGGGAAAGTGGCACCTATAGCAGCCTGGGATCGGACTTCTCCACTGATCTGGGAAAGAGATCTGAGGAATACGGTAACCAATCGATGAATGACTTTGACTGCAAGGCAATCGGTGAAGATCACCTAAAGCATAATGTGGGCTGTCAAAGGAAAAACCTCTTTAATTCTATAAGAAGTTCCTTCAAGAGATTACCGTCCAGCAAGAACTTGGAGGAAATGGATGCACATGTTGCAAGCTTCGAGGGTTTCTCAAACAGATCGGACTGCGATGGTAGAAAGCCAGAGTATAGGCAGGCGGATATCAGAAAGTATTATAAGGACAAAGAATATTATGATGAATATCCAACCAACCGATATGGGTTAAGATCATCGTTGAGTCCGCGTGAATGTTCGATTTGCAACAAGAGCTCTGTTTATTGCAATACGGAAACGACTGATGACCGGGATTATCGAACATACTGCCGAAGTGTCTCTGGTACTGGCAATCCAACCGATGTAACATCGTCGAGGCGCTCACAAAGAGATTATAATCCGAGCAGCAGCACACGCCATAGCGATCATCATTATCGTCGCCTGGGATGCGTGCCCAAGACATATCAAGATCGTGCAAATAGTCCCATTAATATCAAGACAAGGCGACTCTCGAACGAGTCCCGAGACCTTAATATCGACATGGACACCGAGAAAGAGAGGGATGGTTCCTTCGGCAGGTCAACTACCTCTATCGGAGTGCAATATCCCAGTGACGAAGAGGGACAGGACTCTACCGAAGAACTGCTCATCAATACTTCAGACTCTCAATATACGAACTCTACTCCGAAAACCTACTGCAAAGAAAATGATGTCTTAAGCTTTACTCAACTTGTTCGAAATGTTTTCGACGCGGATCTGGAGATGAAGGACACATCTGCAAATGGGACCAGTGAGGAGGAAACTCCCAGAAAGCCAAGTGAATATGTATTCGACGATGGACATACTAAGCCCGATGGCTTTAATACTGGCGAAGAATTTACTGATGTTGGTAGTGAAGGCACAACAAGTCATTTTGAGCAGCAGTCACGTGACGAAAAGGTTGAGTTTACCTACGAATATGATCGAAATGTGAACCGCTCTGAAGTCACCGTTGAACTAGATCAGATCGACAGTGAAACTGTGTCTGATGACCCAAGAACAAGATACGAAGAGGAGGAAATATCATCTACTCTCCTGGCGCTAAATGAAATGAGCGATGATTATAACGTGAAGATCAAGCCAAAGAACTCGCTGAGTCTCAAGATTTACAACGCTGACGAGGCTCTGATGGACATTCCGGAGGGTTTCCAGGGATCGGCGGTTATTATGGACGACGACGCCGATTTCTTGGATATAAAGTTGACCGACGATGAGGAGCATATCCGGGCCAAGCTAATGGCTGCTGCGTTGACTACCAGAACGAGTGCTCCATCGAGCAGCGCCAACACTAGCCGCAAGTCTCGTCGCTCCACTGATTCTACGAGCAGTATCTCAAGCTACAAGCCCAGTGTCATTTTCTCTCGCCGATCGGGGGTTGAAGAGAATAAGTCCCCACGGAACGATCGGGTATCTCTCCTGGCCGAGCAAGTTTTGCGCGCCTGTGCCAGTCCCAGTACTGGGTCATTCAAGTGGCAACGTACCGTGACACCAAGGACCAATTGGAAACCCTTGGAGCAGGGGGAATTTTCCAAGCTGGCGGCCAGCATCCTGAACGACAACGAGAAGCCACTAGACGGAGCCCTTCAGTTGCTGTCCAAGGAATTCAACAGGAAGCTGCAGAGCCAGATCAAAGAGATCGCTGAGAGTTTTCATTGAATTGTATTACTGTATATATTTTGTATTCGAATACAATTTTAAATTTGTTTCTCTGCATGCTACGAAAATAGTTTAATTATTTAGGTGTCCTGCTCTAGTTGAAATCTTAAACCATCGCACGCTTTCACATGACATTTTCAGGGTAAAACTCTATTCTATTCGGAATATATATAATTAAAAAGCGGCCAAGTTAAATCCCTTAATATCTTAAGGGATTATTATTTAAATAACAATAAACAGTCAAACAATGCTTTGTATCAATAATACATTGATGCACAAACTCCTTATGATCATAATATGTTACCAGAGTCCAAAAATATGCCTGTTTTTTTTTCTAAAGCGTACAAATATTTTATTTTCTTTCTTATTTAAATATTAAGCTTATACTCTCTGACTAGTATTATTTTTATTGCATTTATTACATTTAAAACCGATTTTCGCATTGTTTATAGATATCGGAATAAAACTAAATATAATATGTTACCTTTAAATTTGATTTTTGCAAAACATTTTAATGTTCATCCAAATCGGACCACTGTTATTTATAGCTGTCATAGAAACAATCGGTCTAATGTAGTCTATTTTTGTATTTTTGTAGATTACCAATTATTTGTATTATTATCTGCAAAAGTATACAGTATATATATATTATTTTTGTATTTAATTTTCGAATTTTTCACCTGTATGGGACTGGGCTTGGAACGGAGCCTGCTGATGGGTGAGTGGGACAGCGAGGGGAAAACTGTGAAAACTACTTGAAACTTTCAGGCAGGGTCGCCTGCTAGTCTGCTGCTTCTGTTCTGGTTGGGTACGTGTGCTCCGGGTCCTCTGACGCGGTACATAAATCAACTTTAGTGCTGGCCAAGTATCTCGCTGAAGGGCGCTGCTCTCCGGAGCAGGTGCCCCCGCCCCCGAGGAGCATAATTAGCCCATGGCTACTGTTAGTCTAGTCGTGCACTTGGGCCCTTCGTCCCGTTGCCGCCCCTCGAGGCGGCCATTTATTTTCCTGACACATACTAAATATGCTGAAGTTGTTTACATGATCGATCAGGGATCGTGATCGGGATCGGGACCGGGCTTATGCTGATTGCTGGATGCTCCGGAGCGGGTTCGGTAATGGGATCCGATTCGAGATCGGGATGCACCTAATTGCTAACCAAACAGACAACTGCAGGCGGAGCGAGTGCGCAAATATTGTTTTAAGGCACATCAACATATTTCACCTGCCTAATGCCTGATCCACGGCTCGATCGATTGAGCGTCTATATATTTTTGGGGGAGTTGTTTCTGTGTTCGTTCCCCACTTTGCTCTTATAATGAAGTGCGTCCCGATATGTTTATAATTTACGATACAGTGCCCTGGAGGCGATTGGCCTTTCAGTTTCAACATTTTCCGATTGCTGGCGAGCCCTGATTTTAGTTTTTTTTTTTTTTGTGTTGCGGCTACGTGATCTCTGGAAAGAGGTCGGTGGTCACTTAAACGTAATTACTAAAAGTTAAGCAACAGTGCGAAAGAAATGCCAGCTAATATATATTGCCAGATATTTATACAAAATAGAAAATGTTTTGAATAGAAAACGTTTATGCAAAGACCAATGTAACAACAAGATGAGTAACGCCATACGATTTTTCTTTGCAGTCTTAGTTTTTGAGCTTTCTCCAGAGCTGGCTCCATGTTCTCTAGGAAGTTTCTTCAAAAGCTAGATTAATATTACTATTGAAATACATATATGGACATTAAGGATTTTGCAATTATAACTTTGGCTATTCTGAAGTGTCAAATATGTATATTTAGGTTAATTAATACCTTTCATCTTTTGCAGCTGATTGGACGTTCATGCACTACTACCATGCACGTGCTTGTTAGGGTTAGGTGTTAGTAGGCGCGATATGAGGAAGTTTAAGTAAAGGATGCGAGGAAATGAATTAATAGCAAGCTGTGTGAGTGGTTAGGAATTAGGTTTTTAGTTTAGAAAGTCTGCATCTGCATTTTAGATTGTTGTGCACAGATCGTTATTATTTGCACGTAAAACTCTAAAGGTTTCAAATTGGTAGATCCCTTAAAGCATCAACTTTATAAATTAAAATACATTTTAGAATTTCACTCTTACTTTTCAGTCTGTTTTAGTAACTTCTAACTGAAACTGAACTGATCGCTGATCGTATTGCCATCTAATCCATTTCCCACACGCACTGCCCACAAGGTGCACAGTGCCCACGACGACTTTTCGTGGTCATCAGGTGAGCGCACACGGCATAATTTAGACAATTCCCTTCATTTATTGTGAAAAATGCACTCAATTTATATGACTTGATTATATTTGCCTTCCTTTTTTCCACTCGCCGTCGAATGGCTGAATGGCTGTGTTTGCTTAAGTCGCCGCATGCCGCACAGATCCATGACATTGCCATAGCTAAAGACATGGCCAGGGACATGGCCTAAACAAGACTGCGACAACAACACCCAGAGGATTGGCTGACGATGATCGAGAGATGGGGAGCTGGAGCGATGGAGGGGATGAACGGCCCGAGGCGCACCCCACGCCAATTTATTAAAGCCAACACCAGGGAAATGTTGCCCGACTGGCCGAATGGCACAGGTTCCTCCTTCGGCCGCCGGTCATCCTGGTTTGGAGGCCTATTCGGTATGAAAAATTGCACGAAACTGCAAAGGCGCATATGCAAAATGCATAATTCATTTAACATTTTGTAAATCATTTGTTTGAATAGCACGATGACGAAGATCCGCAGCTAGCTCCCATGGCCTGCCTCCCGCTCCTGCCGTCCTCCACTTTACGGATCCCCCGGTCCCCGCAGCAACCTGCCACGGCCGAACTCCTTTTGGCCAGCAGTTAAGCTATTCGTCTGCCCTGACAAATCGAGAGTTGAGCCGGCCGAGTGGACCTGGATCGGGCCGGGCACTCGGACAGAGTCTCTGGCCCCAGTCCTCGGGTTCAACCCTCCCCCTGCGATCCTGCAGCAGCCACACAATGGCCATGACGATGCGCAAATATAATTTCACAACTGTCTGCACATGCTCCAAACGGAACGAGACACACGGCAAAAGGTGAAAATGCACCAGGAGAAAACGAAATTATGAAATAATAATATAAATACCATACAGGTGTTCCTTTTATTAATAACGGATCACTTTAGTTCATTTAAATTCACGGGAGATACAAATAATTGAACAATTATATTACTCCTATATGTTACCTTAGAGTTTTATAACGTTATTATGATTTTGTTCAATATAATGTTTATTGCTAACTTGTTTAATTCAAGCCATCTGTATAACAGTTAAAAGAAAAATCTTGAGTCCACTCAGAAACAGGGAAATTGGGGAATAAATTTGTACACCAGAAAATTCTAAAGAGTTCGTTTGTAAATTTTAAATAAAAGTTGCAAAAATTAGCGAAGCAATCGTAATAATTGTTTAAAATAATAGTATTTATAACAAATAGTTTATTGTTTACACACCGTTACTTATATTAAATTTGCTTTCAAATTTGGTCACACGCATTTCTTTCCTTAAAATTAATGATAAAAACGTAACAAAGATATTCGTAATTTTTGGTATAAAATAAATAAATATTAAATAAAGACATCTGTGAGGACATGCTTTCATTAAAATCGAATGATAAGCATGGAAGTTATTAAGCAATGCGGTTTGTGTGTTTGCTGCACTTCTGCAACATCTACATTTGTGTTGGCAGCACCATTGCGTTTTACCGAACATGTTTCTAGCAACATTTGTCCATATTTGGGAGTTGCCCAACATGTTCCTAACGGAATTTGTCTTCCTTTGTTAACCTTTTCTTCTACCTTACGCGAAACACAAAATTATTTATCCATGTCACGTTGCCTTTTAATTTCACTGTCAAGCAACCTCGACTGTAGCTTTCTTGTTTGTTTAATTACAATTTTGGCTTATGATATTATTTATTATTAATTTTTAAACGGTTTAGTAGCTTTTGGGCATCCCTTTTATCACATTTACTATTGATGAAGATATCTCTACCTTTTAGAAATTACTAAATTGAATAGTTGAAAGTGTTTTCAATTTCAAAAATTGTTGTTAGCTTTAACCAAAATATTTGGCACAGTGCATCAGCGAGACGAAAGCAACAGTGTTCGAGGCATGGAAAGAGCTCCAGCCATAAGTCACAACGCCGCAACGACTTTTCAGCTTTGGGATAAGCCTTTTTATTATTATTTGTATTTGCCTCATCTTTTGCCTTTTGATTCCTGTGAAATTTGCATGCGCTGGGATACCGATACCAATTCCAGCCCGATCCCGATCCCGACCCAATCCCAGCTCCAATCCCGATCCTCCAACGAGCTAATTTCGTTTTGTGTGCGAATATTGAAAAATTACAAAACCTTTGATGCGAATTGGGGGCCGGAGATGTGGCTTGGTATGAGGGTGTTATGGGGTCCATTGAGATTTCTTGGGAACCCAGTTTCTGGCCGGTACTGTCTGTAATTTTAATGATCCTCCACTGACATCGCAGCTCAATAAGCCTCGCCAGTCGCCAGTCGCCAGTCGCGATCGGTGCAGACAGACAGTCTGGGATCAGGCTGGCTTTCCCAGCCGAATAATTTATCATCTTTGGTTGCACTTCGAAAAGTAATTAAGGTTTCTCCCAACTTGCGTGTGGTCGGCGGCTGGGGGATGCGGCGGCTTGGGGTGTGTTCCCAGCGAAATCTATTGTAACTCGAGTGTGGCGTTAAATTTTTGATTAAAAAACTATTAGCCAAGTGTTAAAATTATCGTTAATGTGCGATGTTTTGGTGCCAGTGCGTCTGCCCCAGGTCCAAGCTGTTCCAGCACTATTACTGTTCGTATTGTATTTCTTCGACGCGGTTTTTCGTTTACAAATGAAACGCTTAGTTTCGTGGTTCTTTGTGCTAGATTATTAAAGAGTTTTGTGTTCTGGAGGCGCGGCGATCAAAGTGATGAAGTTAATGGAATTTCGAACATGAATTAATGGCTCACAAGGGGGAATTCCTCAAAGGGTTCTGCTAAAACTATTGACAAGCCAATACAAATTGTAAAATGTATTGTTCATTATAAATAAAAGTAGTTTAAACTGTATTAAAATAAAATTGCATAAGGAAATTAGAGTTGTTTTAAAGTTAAGTAATCCTTTTTAATTACAATCCTTAAAATAAGCCATCAAAACTATTTTAATTGTTCATTGTGCACTCGACTCCTACTACCATTATCCACCGCAACAGTTAGCCAACTATAAAAATAATTCAATTAAAAAACGACAACCGCAAAAATTAGTTAACCACAAAAGCCGCTGAACAATTCCAATAAAAAAGTAATATAAACAAAAAGTCTACATAAATCAGTATAGAAACCATAACTAGTATAAATTAATTTGTGTAATTTAAATGTCAGGCCATATTTAATGTTCGCATAAAAACCGAAAATTAGACCTTTCGTGGGGAATTGTGAGCGGCATGTGTACGTACGTACGCTCGTTGATTCAATTTAAACGTCCGGGGCTCCTGTCACTCGTCGGGTCTATTTTCCTGCCTGCCTATTTTCCACGCCCCATTCCGTCCCCGTCCCCTCTCCAACTGCACCCACCTATGCCGTGAGTCGACGCCAGTTTCCGTCGTCAATTTATAAACGCGTTCAGCTTAAATTGCAACAAATAGTCGCTTATTGAAACTTAAATTGTGCCGACGCAGAAAGTGAACGAACCGGCGAACAGTTGCCGCCCGGCTGTGGCCAGAACGGGACGGGGCGACAGAGCAATGGTTTTTGGTTTTGTGTCAACAAGTTTTTCTCTCTCGCTTTTGGCCATTTTTTTCTGTTTTGTTTTTGTTTCTAAACATTTTTGTTGTTTTTTTTTGCTGTGTGTCAGTTGTTGACGTTGCCTGGTTGCTGTGTGGTCGTGGCTTGATTTGTTTAAAGGTTTCTGGTTCTGGGCTTCGGTCATGGGAAAGAGGTTTGCCGATGTTCCGATATGTTTCCCCGATAAGGTATTCGGTTGGGACTAGCCTCCATTGACCAGGGTAAACACAGTGATTAGCATTAAATAAGTCTAATTTAAATTGGCGAAAAAAGGGTCAAATAAATTGGAACGAAATTGTTATTATTATTAAGTTTAGCTGATAATCGTTGTATTAGTGCATGGTGAAAGCATATTAATCACAAACCTCTTGATCCAATGTGAATTTTGCACACAAGAAAGATTTTAGTTTTCGAAATTCCCGAATTATATTCTTCGAACATACAATTTTATATTTTGATGCATATTTCTTAGATTTTACAAATGTTCTTCTTATTTCTTTATTATATATTAAATGAGGTGAAGACCGAAGGTTACTAGTAGACTTCTCTTTATTAGCTTACCTTCCGTAGCCCATCATATAACTATGGTATTACCTTCATCTACAACCTAATCCATGTTAACATGGTGAGTTCTGACCTGATAGATCAGCTTAATTTCCACGTTCCAAGTAGAAACTCTAGATCCTATTAGTGTTGCGCCTCTGTAGAACACAGAAATGCATGAGTCCTATAGAGTTTTATGTGAAAATTATAACGATATGTACACAATAGTCTTATACGTAGATAGCCTTCCTAAACAATAAACATTAATCTTTACCAACTTACTACGCATGGAAGCAAGCAATCAGGCAGCAGGCTAGTAGTTTATTTCCTAGCATTATTTTATACTTTCTCCTATAGCGCCTACTAACATCTACTAACCCTAACAAGCACGTGCTTGGTGTCGCAAGGGTCACTTGAGTGTACCGAGTGTTATATTATTCCTAAAGGTTATTTCCTAAAGTTATTATGTGTTTGCTGGCAGTGTAGATTGCGACTGGAGCGTATTGGCTCTAATGCTGGATTCGTGCCATATCTGTATAAAAAGCCGATTGACCAGAAACTCTCAGGGAAGCTGTCTATCTCAGAACTTGATCTCGAAAAATCTGCAGCTCTATCAAGAAGTTGTTTTTATATTTCCCACCCAGCAATTACTTAACAAAATACAGTAGAATCCGGCTATAACGACTCCGCTTATAGTGTCCGCCCGGTTATTACGAC
>JAEIIG010009212.1:0-26522 GCA_018904695.1 Drosophila parvula | reverse complement strand
ATATAGGCATATTTAATATTAAATTTATTCAATGTTGCTTGTTGCTTCAGCCAAACGGGGTTTATCCTAAAAAAAACATATTCAAGATGTCATACATGCCTTGCTAATGGTTAATCGAAGAGATATATGTATTTTATAGGTTTGCGTAGAGCTAACTGCAGAAGTATGGCTTGCTCCATAGGCATGACAAGTTCAAGGTTCAAGGGAAACGATCAATCACACATATCCGTTCACACAGCACACGCACTAAACACAACTTATAATTCTTATACTTAGAGATAGCGAGAAATTTACAAGTGAGCAAATTAAAAAGAACAAAACAATTACAAGATAACTATCAGTATGCGTGGGAAAATATAAAATGTATAAATTAATTACAGTAAGCAGCTTGGTCTGGGGAGAGTCTATATAGGGCGGGGGGAGATGAAAAATCGTCGTACATTCATTATTTTTCTATACTTACAACTGTATACGTATTTCTATAAATTAAGTATACTAAAAATATAATAACTTCTTTTGCTCGCTTTCTTTATCTAATAAAAAACAAGTTCTGAACAACAAAAGGTTAAATACAAATAAAAACAAAGACAATGATGATGAAAACTATTGCATAGGGTCGGGGCGCTGCCTCAGCAAGCATTCTTGTGTTTCTTTACATTTACGAATCTCATAAGTTTTGCAAGAAGGACAGTAATTTCGTTTCGTAATTTTTATTCGACTCCAGATTACGCAACGAGTGCCGCTCCTCGGGGAACACATGCAGATCGTACGGCTTGTTGGCCTTGTTTAGGGCGCTGATCAGCCGGGAAGTGTGATAGAAGTGCACGTTCTCGTCGATCAGGCCGTGGATGAGCAGCAGGCGGTTGTCCCTGGATAAAAAAAATGTTCGTTTAATTAGGGTTAAAAAAATCTATCTGGTTGACTTACTCTTCCGGAAAGGAGTTGATGTATTTGAGCACCGAACCGGCCGAGTAGCCGGCCTCATTGTGCTGGGGCAGATCCATGTAGCGCTCCGTGTAGCCCGTGTCGTAATACTCCCAGTTGGTGACGGGCGCCCCAGCAATGGCCACCTTGAAAATCTTTGGATACTGGACTAAGCCCATTAGACTTAGGTAGCCACCTGTGCAAATAAATTACAACCATTAAAAACACTTGAATTATTTATAAACTGTACACACAAGTCAACCCTTGGAATTATACATGAATGATTGTGACTAGAAGGCCGTGTTTTAACATTTAATTTGTTCAAGTTTGCGAGCAAGGCGTATTAATGTTAATTATCTAGTTTAATGCGCTATAAAGTTGTCTATGTCTGGATAAAAATAGCATTTATCGGCGCTTCATTAAACTTCCTTTACGTCCAAAATGAATTTAAAATAGTTTGCTCAATGATGAGATAGCATAGGATTATAGAAGATAGTTGCCGAGACACTTATAATTTATTTATCTGTACTTAATAGAAAAACCTGTCAAATTGTTAGGCTTTTAAGTTGATAAAAAGCACATAGCAAAAGATAAAAACCAACTTAACGCCTACCCTATTCTACGGAATGGGGGGATTCGGCAACTACGGCGCAACAAGAAAGCAGAGGTTAAAAGTAGCTTCAAACATTATTACAATATATTTCTTTAATCTAGAAATATCATTTATATTCTTATTTTTCGATACAATTTGCAATCTTAATGTCAATGATTAGACAAATGCAAAAGCTTTAATGATGGTTATATATTTCACAGTATAATAAACTAATAATTATGTAAAAATCAATTACAAAGAAAATAAAAATTAAATTTTTGTTAGACCCATTGTAAAAGAAGTTCCATTATCAACCTTAAGAAACATAATCTCTCCTATTTAGGTAATAAATAAATGGTAAAACTTACCGTATGACCAACCATGTATGGCCACGCGATCCATGTCGATATAGCCGAGTTGGTCGGCCAAAATGCGCAGGGCGTCCACTTGATCTGTCAGCTCCACCTGACCCATCCGTCCGCGAATGTGGCTCTCGAATCTCTTGCCGCGATGCCGTGATCCGCGCGAGTCTATGCAGATAACGCAGTAACCCTGAGCGGCCAGCATATGCATGCGCAGTTGATGCTTGCCCTGTGAGGTGATATAACGAGAGAGGTTACTCTCTAATCAAAAGAGGAGCTTTTTTGGACCCACCTTGAATGTATTGTTAACGGTCTGCACCTCGGGTCCGCCGTAAACGTTGAGCACTGTGGGATATTTGACGCCCAGCTGGAAGTTGTGAGGCTTAAAGACCATAGCGTACACGATATCACCCGACGGCAGCTGGGGTCGGAAGATGTGCGGGCAGTACTGCGGCTCCGGCTTACCGCCCTCATGCAGATAGCCCACCAACGAAATCTGAATGCCGTTGACGCCACCGTTCTGGCATGTTTGATTCACGCGCATCACCTTGCAGCTAGGCAACCGCTGGATGTTGCAGTACACCAGCAGCATCAGCTGGCATTGCTAGAGGAGCATACGAGAAGGGAATATTACAATTTGCTTCTTTGATTAACCTAAAGTTGACCTACATCGTCGAATTCCACAAGGTAGGAGTATCCAGGCTCTGTGAGCAGCCGGATGTGCTCTGGTCGATGCAAACTGACAACGTACAGGTGCTTTTCCAGCGGTGTGTCGCGAAGTCCCACAAAGTATACCAGCTGGTTGGTTTTGTCCACCCAAAGACTTCTGGCCAGCACCTCCCATTCGCCGCTAGTCAGAGCCACCTTGTTGACAAGTCGCGGCTGCAGGGCCGCCTGTTCCACGAAGCTGGGCTGAGCGGAGGCCGATCCAGCTTCCGATTGGCCGTTCGCTTGGTTTACCAGAAGACTGGCGGTGACCAGGTAGAGGTGTCGGAAACCCGTCTCCTCGGAGGCCCAAAGGAAGGTGACACTCTTATCATTGAGCTCCAAAAAGTGAAGCATATCGTGCACATTTATCCAGCTCTCAGAGTGTTCCGTATAGATCACCTGCAGGGGTGTAATCGTGCGGCTGTACAAACTTCGCCAGCTGTGGTCGCCTATGGAGTCTGTGGGCGTGGACACTTGGCTGCTGTAGGACTCGCAGAAATTATCCAGAGGTATAAGGATAACATCTAGCCGTTGCTGCTTCCTGTCCAAGCCCTGCACCCAGACACTGGAAATAAACAAAAATCAAACATTAAATTTATGTAAAAAATAATTTTAAATATCCAAAATTATTGCATTTAATATGAAAATATCGATAAATATCTATTAGAGAATATATATTTATTGTATTTGTCTTATTGTTTTATTTGTAAATGATTATAATTCCTTCTCTATACTCACTAATTGGCATCCGGTGTCCAGCCGACACGCACTATGTACTCCAGCCAGTTGAATACGGCCAACATTGAGTAGGGAAGGTCCTTGATGGCTATCTCGCTAATCTGCAGTGCTTCGTTAAGAACAAACTGGACGAGTTTAAGCTTGGACTTGGCATTGGGGCTGCCGGTGCGCGGGAAGCGGTACTCGTCCACCCGACCGTGCACGGCCGTCGACGAGGGGAAGGTGTACAGGGAGACCTCTGTTTCGTCCACCTCCTCATACACGATACGATAGATGCCGTCGTCGGAGTGCGGTTGCCACCAGAAGCCCTGATACCTGCTAAACTCCTCCTGCATCACGTAGGAGGGCACGCCGGCGCTTAGGGCGTCGTCTGCATAAGAGTGTCGACCGCTGCTAGTGTAGGTGAGCCGCTTCTCGTGCCCGCTTAACGTGTGCGTGACAAACAGGTCACAGTCGCTGATGTAGGCGATCATGTCCGAGTTCTGCGGGCAAATCTGCGGATCAAGCGCTGTCCACTGTGGACAGGTGCGTAGTTGTGTGGGAAACAGCAGGCCAGACTGTCGTCGCGAAGAATAAGCATAGAAAAGTTTTTATTAAAACGAAGTCTGGCATCTCTTTTGGTTTATAGACTCACATTATAGCCCGTGTCCAGACACTGGTAGAGGTCGTTGAAACAGGCAAAGACCAGCTTGCCAGACGGCTTGTGCAATTCGTAGCAGGTTATGCCCCAAGTGGAGAGGCGCTTGCGCTCTTGCAGCAACTGAAATTCGCGGGCATAGG
Organism: Drosophila parvula; assembly: GCA_018904695.1. Lineage (NCBI taxonomy): Eukaryota > Metazoa > Arthropoda > Insecta > Diptera > Drosophilidae > Drosophila > Drosophila parvula. The sequence continues at coordinate 22,418 of JAEIIG010009212.1, read as the reverse complement.
GACTGGCGGAGCCACTGCCACCGCTTCCACCACTGCTTTGAATTGGCTGCTGCAACAACGGACTCCACGACAGGCTGGGTACAGAGAGAAGAAAGCTATTAGTTCCGGGAGAAGATGATAGAGAGTGTCTCCGCTTACCGGGGCTTGACCAGCGTGCCGAAGTGAAAAGCTCCGTGCTGACTGCTGCTGCTTGTTGGTGATCCTGCACTTAGAGTTGGACTCCCAGCACCAGACTCGCCTTCTAGGCGCTGCACCACCAGCTGCTGTTCTTCCGTTTGCAGCAGATTAATATCAGCGAAGAGCAGCGTTGTCTCCCAACTCTGGGGCGGAGTACCCAGAAAGTAACACCTCGCACGGCCGTCGGACAGGTGGCGGAACTGCACGTTGGTGGGCACCATCGCCGACAGATTACACATCTTTTTGCGCATCTCCTGCACCACCAGCTTGTTCTCCGCCCAGCTTTTGTTGGGCGTGGGCGCCGCAATGTGTCCGTCATTGTCCACGCCGTCATCGTCCTCGTCCTCCTCGCAATCATCGCAATCGTCGTCGCCCTCATCGCCGTCCAACCCGTGAGGCGGAGTGCCACTCGTGGGCGAGCTGAGGTGGTTGGTGATCACCGAGGCGGCGGCTACCACCACCTCAGTGGTTGTGGCCGTGGCCGCTGCGGCAGCTGCTGTAATGGGTGAGGTGATCGAGTTGAGGGCACTGCCTATGGAGGAGTACAGTGCGTTGGCCGTCGTACCCAGGGAGCCCATGCTAGTGAGGCTGGCTATCGAATGAGTAGAGCCGGGCGTGCTGCCGGCGCTCTGGATGCTGCGGTCCATCAGCATATTGGTGCTCGTTCCACCAGCTACGCTTACCGCCGTCGATACACGGGCCGTGAAGCCGTCCAGGAGATTCACAAAAGACGTGGCCGCCGCATTTGTGATGCTGTGGCTGCGATGGTGGCCTCCTCCTCCATTGTTATTGTTCCTGCCCATCTGAGAATGGGGTTGCTCCTGCTCCAGTCCCATCAAGGTGCTGTTGCTATTCGCATTGGGGCCGCCACTGAGGTTCACGCTAAGCGGCGGACTGGGCGACGAGGGCAGGCGGCTCCTCTGCTGCTGTGCCTGCTGCTGCTGCTGGTTCACTTGTGTCCTGCCCTCCATAACGAGATTTTCGCTGACCCAATTCGGAGGCCTCCGACCACGTACACACACAAAATTTCGGCCTCTTCTTGGACAGCTGAAACGTACTCACGCACACACACACTCACTGGAGCACGCACACACTTTCACACACGTTCACACGCTGGCCCAATAGTGCTGTTGGTTTGTTGTTATTTTGCTTCGCCTTTGCGGTGCGCGAGGCGATGATTCTGGCTGGGATTCCGGTCCGAATCGTCCCTCGCTTCTAACCGATTCTCGCTGCACTCTGTGGCCTGCTGTCCGCTGTAGTATTTTCCACACTCATGCTGCCTCGGCTCTTTGCTCTTCGTCTTTTGTTGCTGTTGCTGTGTCTGTCGCTCCGTTGCTACTACTTGTGTTGTTGTTGTTCTTCTTTTTTGTGCGAAATGTAAAAGTGAAAGTCCGGACTGTGGCAGACAGTCGCCGAGCACCTGAGGTTCTCGGCTGCGACTCGATTGGGGCGTGTGCGAGTGTTCAATGCGAAACAAAATTGATTGATCTAATTGTTTTCATTATTCGGGCCACGAAACTGCAGGTAAATCAAAAGAATGCACGAATGATATACGATATAAAGTGAGTGTTCGGCATTTAGCTGGCTCCGTGCTTTGGTCACACTGAAGCGGCGTTTTCAGAGATCGCACTACCGCATAGAGATGTGCGGAATTTGTGTACAATCATACAGCGATATATCGTTTGTGCTGGTCCACTGTTATATACAAATTAGATACATTTAATATTCATCATGCCTTTAAAAGCTTAACCTTAAATCCGTTTACACATTAATTACACCAGATGAATATAAATATTTAATGACCTCTTTAACTCAGGAATTTTATGCACTTTATTCTTAAAAACTTAATTCTTAAAATTCTTAAATATGTATCTTAATAAGCATTATAGAATTTAAAACTTTGTTGGGTAAATAAAATAATTAAATTTTTTATAGAAATATATAACATAAACAACTTTTGAAATTCAATTTTGAAATTCCAAATTATTTTACTGATAACACAGCCTTTAAATTAAAATGTTAGCGCTCATTCTCTTATAATCGAATATGGTCGATTGCACAACGGCTGCTTTCTGGCAACATTCTACCGGTATAGAAATTAAGAAATCGATTCAACTTATCGAATAAATCGTAATTTGTAAGTTGAAACATTTAGTTTAAATAGCTTTAAAATAAGTTATTTTCATTAAAATATATAAATATAAATAAAACAGTTGGGAGCCAGTGCGTGTAATAGTTAACAAAACAAAAGCTATCGGAGCCGGCAACAGGTGGTTACGGTCCCCATAGGAATACACGTGCTCTATAACGTGCACGTTTTATTTACTTTAATTAATTTAAATTGGATTCAATTTACCAACAATGATGCGTAAGGTGCCGCTGATTGTGATCCTCGGCTCTACGGGCACTGGTAAAACGAAACTGTCCCTGGAGCTGGCCGAGCGATTCGGCGGCGAGATAATCAGTGCGGATTCCATGCAGGTTTACACTCATCTCGACATTGCCACCGCCAAGGCCACCAAGGAGGAACAGGCTCGGGCGCGTCATCACCTGCTGGACGTAACCACTCCGGCGGAACCCTTCACAGTCACCCATTTTCGCAATGCCGCCCTGCCAATCGTTGAACGTTTGCTCGCCCAGGCAAAGCCTCCCATTGTGGTGGGCGGAACAAATTACTACATAGAGTCCTTGCTGTGGGACGTGCTGGTGGACTCACAAGAGAAGCCCTCGATTAGTTCCTTGACAGAGCTTCAGGAAGGGGAGTTACGAACCATGTCCACGGTGGAGTTACACAAGCACCTGGCCAAGATTGACGCCGGCAGCGCTAATCGCATTCACCCAAACAACCGACGCAAGATACTGCGAGCCATCGAAGTCTATCAAGGCACCGGACAGACGTTGACCGAGAAACTGGCAGAGCAGCGAGGACAGCCCGGCGGCAATCGTTTGGGCGGACCCCTGCGCTACCCACACACCATTCTCCTGTGGCTTCGCTGCAATCAGGAGGTGCTAAATGCCCGCCTAGATTCCCGCGTAGACGGTATGCTGGAGCAAGGGCTAATAAAGGAGCTGCGGCTGTTCCACAATACCCACCAGGGGATCACGGTCCAGGCTTACACCTCGGGCGTTCTGCAGACCATTGGCTACAAGGAGTTTGTCCCCTACCTTATGAAATACGACCAGCACCAGGATGATAAGATTGAGCAGTATCTGAGGGAGCACAGCTACAAGTTTCCCAGCGCAGAAGGGGCTGAAGGACTGGAGGAGGGTCTGCCGGAGGGATTGCCTATCCTGCGCAGCTGCTGCGAGGAGCTAAAACTGGTCACTAGTCGCTACTCGAAAAAGCAGCTCAAATGGATTAACAATCGCTTTCTAGCCAGCAGAGATCGCCAAGTGCCGGATCTTTACGAGCTGGACACTAGTGATGTTTCTGCCTGGACGCAGGCAGTGTATCAGCGGGCCGAGTCCATCATTGAAAGTTATCGGAAGGGAGACATCTGTGAGATTAGCCCAATGTCCAAAAGGGAGCACCCCGGAGCAGACTTAGATGAGGAGACCAGTCACTTTTGTCCCATCTGCGAGCGGCACTTCGTAGGGGAGTACCAATGGGGGTTGCATCTCATGTCCAACAAGCACAAACGGAGGAAGGATGGTCAGCGCAAGCGGGAGAGGAAACTGGAACGAGCGAAGAAGGAGGAGAAGGGAAAGGAGGAGGAGGCTGAGCGCCCACCCAGCCAAGTCACTGAAACTGATAAGGCATTGTAAACCAGACTCGGCTTGGAATAATAAATTAACCTACGTAAATTTGAGCCACTTGTTGTTGTTTTGAGTCCCACCACCGATCGGCTGCTGATGCAAGCAATTTGATAACCCTACACCTCGCTAATGGGGACCATAGACCGCAGGGGAGGTCGTTGCCTAGCCAGAAAAAGCGAAAACATGTTTTTTGCACTGCTCCCCAAGCAACTCACTGACACTCGTCTCGTCTTTCATTTGCATTTCAGTCGCCCAGCCAATTGGACGTAGCAACCAGAAGATCAGCAATTATGAGCTTCAGCAAGATCGGTAAGTCATCTTAAGCCCTAAGTGCAGCCTATTTATATTTTAATCTACTTCCAATCGCAACTTCATCAGCCCTTCTCAGCGTGTCGGACAAGACGGGCCTGCTCGATTTGGGCAAGAGTCTGGTGGCCCTGGGCTTCGACTTGGTGGCAAGTGGCGGCACTGCTACCGTCCTGCGTGGCGCTGGCCTTAAGGTTAGGGATGTGTCGGAGATAACCGGAGCACCGGAGATGCTGGGTGGACGTGTGAAAACGCTGCATCCGGCTGTGCACGCCGGCATCCTGTCGCGAACCACCGACAGCGATCTAGCTGATATGCGCAAGCAGGGCTTCGATCTTGTCCAGCTGGTGGTTTGCAATCTGTATCCCTTCGCCAGCACTGTTGCCAAAGCCGATGTGACGCTGGCCGATGCTGTAGAGAATATCGATATCGGTGGAGTGACCCTGCTCCGGGCGGCGGCCAAGAATCACCAGCGAGTTACGGTGGTTTGTGAGGCGATTGACTACGATCGTGTGCTGACCGAACTGAAGGCTTCGGGAGATACCACTTTGGAGACACGGCAGGCCCTGGCCCTCAAGGCCTTCACCCACACGGCCAGCTACGACGACGCCATTTCGGATTACTTCAGGAAACAGTATAGTTCGGGTGTCTCCCAGCTACCGCTGCGCTATGGCATGAATCCGCATCAGAAGCCCGCACAGCTGTATACGCAGCTGGCCAAGCTGCCGCTCCAGGTGGTCAACGCTTCGCCCGGATTCATCAACCTGTGCGACGCCCTCAACGGATGGCAATTGGTGCGGGAGCTGAAGAAAGCCTTGCAGCTGCCGGCGGCTACGAGCTTTAAGCATGTGTCTCCAGCTGGAGCAGCTGTGGGTGTGCCCCTCAATCCCGCCCAGGCCAAGCTCTGCATGGTGGACGATCTGTACGAGCAGCTGACTCCATTGGCCACGGCTTACGCCCGTGCCCGTGGTGCGGATCGTATGAGTTCCTTCGGCGACTTTGTTGCTCTCTCCGATGTGTGTGACGCGGTAACCGCTAGAATCATCTCACGGGAGGTGTCTGATGGAATAATCGCAGCTGGCTATGAGCCTGAGGCTCTCGAGATCCTGAAGAAGAAAAAGAATGGCGGATACTGCATTTTGCAGGTAAGAGTTCTCTTCAATTTATATAATTCAACATTCCACTAAGCTCTCCACTTTCCCCTTCAGATGGACCCCAACTATGAGCCATCTGAGGTGGAGCGCAAGACCATCTTTGGCCTGACGCTGGAGCAGAAGCGCAACGACGCCGTCATTGGCCCCGCGCTCTTCTCGAATGTGGTGAGCAAGAAGGGACCTCTGCCCGAGGCAGCTGTGAGGGATCTGATCGTGGCTACCATTGCGTTGAAGTACACGCAAAGTAACTCGGTGTGCTATGCCCGCGATGGCCAGGTGATTGGCATCGGTGCTGGTCAGCAGTCGAGGATCCACTGCACCCGTTTGGCGGGCGAGAAGGCGGACAACTGGTGGCTGCGTCAGCATCCCAGTGTGGCCGGCATGAAGTTCAAGACGGGCGTGAAGCGGGCAGAGATCTCTAATGCGATTGACAACTATGTGAACGGAACCGTGGGCAAGGATATGCCACTGTCGCAGTTCGAGGGAATGTAAGTCGGAGATGGATAAAGTATATTTATGGAAATTTGTTAAAAACTGACTAATCTAACAGGTTCGATAAGGCGCCGGCGCTGTTGACCAGCGAACAGAAGGTGAAGTGGCTCAAGGAGCTAAGTGGCGTGGCCCTGGGGTCTGATGCCTTCTTCCCATTCCGTGACAACATCGATCGCGCTAGCCTGGTAAGAAATTGTGGTATAAGTTCCACCAGTATATTTTTATTAACACCAATAACTTCCTTTGCAGAGCGGTGTCTCCTACATTGGCAGTCCAGCAGGCTCCACCAATGATGCTGGTGTCATTGCTGCCTGCGACGAGCATGGCATCATTATGGCCCACACCAATCTGCGCTTGTTCCATCATTAATACTTGCCTTGCAATCTGAAATCCTTCCCAGTTTGCTTCTTCAAGAAAATGAAAGCGAAAAGACATTTAGAAACTCACGCACATTTATGTGCTTTTTGATATATTATCATATATTTTTGATACACTATTTTAGGTATAGAAGACAGCTCAAATCTTTTAGATATACCATGTTCGTAAAACCAACCCCACCCCAACTGCCCAATCTCTCCATTCCAAGCTCAATAAAAATAAAAACACTTGCCTTGAGTTAGTTAAACGAACGCTTCCTTCGACTAAACACTATTTATTTTAATAATTTAGTTTCTATTGAATGTACAGTTCGAGAGGCTGGGCCATCGGTCATTCAAGTTCGCAGATCTTGGCCAGCTCCTACCGACTGCGCTGCTTGCGACAGGCACCACGGCAATTGCACAAAAAGACAATGAAGGTGACAAAGAAGACGAGCACCGAGGCCAGGAGCAGGGCCATCGATGTGGTCTGGTCGTAGCTGGGTGTGGGATCCAGCACATGCTGCTGGGGCAGCAGCTCGAAGTCGACTAGCACTTGGGTGCCGTTGGGCGGCGGGCAGGGCTGCTGTACAATAATCTCCTGGTGCTGCACCTGTAAATATTTTATGTATTTATTAAACATATAATTTAATTCTTCTTAATAAGAAGTAAGACTAGGACCAACCTGCTTGTTGCGGCACAGCTGCAGTCCGGCGGAGTTGGACAGAGTGTCGGCACTGTACTCATCCTGCACCAGAACCGGCAGCAGCCAACGTTCTGGTGATACAAACTGCAGCCAGGACCAGAACTTGGCCAGGTTTTGTGGGTGGACCAGATAGCCACCCACCGCTGCCACTGCCAGGCTGATCAACCCGTTCACAATGCTGGCCGAGACCTTGCAAGGCAGCAGGTGGGCACAGAACAGGGCCAGCGTCTGGATGAGCGTCAAGTAGAGCAGCATGTAGCCTGAGAGTGCGATTGGATATTGAAGTCTTTGAAGGTTTACATTTTATTTCTCTCCCTTACCCATATATAGATAGATGCCAGTATCGCTACTATTGGAGTAGGTGTAAAGCCCAGCCATGCTGTGGGCCGGCAGCAGATAAGCTAGCCATATGCACAGGCTGGGGAACAGACCAAGGAGACTCTGCGAAAAGAAATTATTCAATCAATTTTTAAGCCTTTGCTGATCCAATCTCTGAAGCCTAACCTGCACTATGATGTAGAGACTACGTGTGTAAAGCCCCAAACGGATATCCCGCTCCGCATGACGTCGATCCTCTTGGGTGTCCCGGATGGTGAGCATGACCAGCGGCCAGTAGACCAGCACCATTACACAGTGGTGGTAGCCCAGGCGATCGTGATAGCTCAGCTGCGGATCGGAGGCGGGCACATCCCAGAAGATGCAGCCAATGCAGAGCGAGAGGACGGCGGCGGCTATCAGCTTGCTGATCCAGGTGAGCAGCGATCCCGGCTGCTTGTATCCGGCGAATCGCTTGATCAGTGCACTGATCTGCCCAAAGAAGCCGGCCTTCAGCGTAAAGTTCGGCAGCGAGGCGGGCGGGGCGGCGAGCGGTGGCTCCGAATTGATCTGATCCCAGGCGTTGGCCAGCGATTCGATGCGGGCCGAGGACTCGAGCATGGCTGCCGCCGACAGGTCATCCAGGGTGACCAGGTCCACTACAGGAAGATCATCATCATATAGTAAATACATATCTCTCCTGCTCACCAAATACTCACAGTAATAATCCGCTGGGTTCTTGAAGGGCGGACACGGATAGCCCAGCTCGCCCATGTGTCGCGGCAGATCCGCACGGCTGCCGGAGAATACGGTCCGGCCGCCGGAGAGCAACAGGACGCCGGAGCACATGGACAGGATCTCGAAGGTGGGCGGCTGTAGAGTCATGATCACGATGCGGCCGCCGCTGCACCACTGTCGCAGATACTCCACCAGGAAGAAGGTGTCAAAGATGTCCATGTTGCTGGTGACCTGATCCAGGATCAACAGCGAGGACTGAGCCAGCAGCTGGCAGGCCACGCTCAGGCGCTGCTTCTCCGAGTGCGTCAGTGTGGACACGTTGGAGGCACGCACCGTGTTCAGGCCCAGATCCTCAATCAGCACATCCATGCGCTCCTCCAGATCGCTGCGATCCAGCGGGCCCCGCAACGCGGCATGGAAGTTCAGGGTGCACTGAACGCTCATACGCGGGTCCAGGGAGGAGACCTCTAGAGCCGGCACGTAGCTGCACAGTTCCCTCAGACCGCGGCGGTTCACCTGCTGGCCGTTGATCAGGATCTCGCCTCCCAGCCGCTCACTCAGGCCGGCCAGGCACTCCGCCAGGGCACTGCCCTCGCGCTGGGAAGTGGCCATGATAGCGAACAGGTCGCCGGCCTTGGCCTGCATGGAGACGCCACGCAGGCAGGAATTCACGTCCAGGCAATGCACCTGGATGTTCGGGTAGATCAGCCCCATGCCGGACTGCTTCCGGCCGTGATTGATTCCATTCCCGTTTCCGTTCCCATACTGCCTGGAGCTGCCATAAAGTCTGGCCTCGTGATAGTCATAACCCAGGCCACCTCCATCGTGGCCCATTCCGGCGCCCAGCAGATCCGCCTCGCTGTGCGACCTGTGGCCATAGTGCTTGCCGTTGCCCATGTACTGCTGCTGGTGCTGTTGCATCTGGTGGTGGTGGTGCTGACCCACTGCTATGCTGGCCCGGCTGTTGGCCTGGCGCAGGGCAGCCGACGGCACACCACCCGGTCCCCCGCCACCGATCTGGGCCCGCGACTCTGGGCGCGAGTGCGGCATTCCGCCGATGGCACGGAAATCGGACTCGCTGCGATACTTACGCAGATTGGGCGGCACCCGGCTCCGGGTTGTCTCATTGTCGCTACTGTCGTAGCCGCTGCTACCGGCACCAGCCGGAGCTCCCGAACTGTCTCGGAAAGCCCGATTCACACGGCCACGGACTCCGCCCAGAGCACTGGAACCGCCGCCATGGCCTGGTCCCGGACCAGGACCCGGTCCAGGTCGATGCGAACGCTGCGATCCAGCGTTGGGCGGAAAGACGCGCGGCAGTCCAAACTTCAAGTAGGTGTACATGTTGGAGCCCAGGGGAGATCTGAAAAGGAAATATAGAAAATATATAAATATTTTATATATATGTATATATATATAAATTAATAATTTGCTCAACTCTACAAGTATTTCCATTGAACTTTCTTTAAAAATAAATTAAGAAGTTTGTCAACATTTCAAGTCTCCAACATGAATAAGTCTTTACGCAATTTCTAGCTCTTAATACCTAAATGCTGAGCTCATGTTTTAGCATTATTAACGCCTGATTATGTTTAATAAATGCTTATTTAAATAATTTGCTGGATTACTCACTTGGGTCCGTAGCGCGGATGATTTAAGATTGATTGCACTGTGGTATCGCGTAGCTGGAAGTTTCCATATGGCAGCGGTGATTTGTCCGACGAGCCCAGAGCCGAATCGGTGAAGTCAGAGTTCAGGTTTTGCCTATGACGAGAGGAGGGGGAAAACGAGGCATTTAAGGAGGGGATGGAAAGCGGAATCAGGGTGGCTGCAGTTGCGGTCAGCTGGACATGATTAGAGGGCTTGGCGTTCAATTAGCTCTTTATGGCATCTGAACTTCCGCTTTTTGCGGTTAAATCAACCGTCAAAACTCCGCATAGACAGGTGCGGCATGGACCGCACCCATATTGTTTGGGAAGTTGCCCGACTCACCTGTAGATGGACCAGGCGTGCAGATCTTCGGATGCCGCCGGCGGCAGCGGGGTATTGGGTCCGTGGGGCACCGAATAGCGACGTTCCTCGCGTGACATCTTCTTGCTGCTGGAAAAGTTGCTCAGCTCCATGGTCTGCAAGTATATCGAGTCGGAGAGGAGCAGGTTAGAGAGTTCGGGCCAAAAGCGTAAGCTAATTCCGAGTCAAACTGGGTCAAGAATGCCGCGAGAATGCCTGCGCTATTATTACTCATAATTTGCGGGAATTAGCCTAATGACAATACCCACATACTATAATATATATCCACACGCAGTCGGAGTTTGGCATCAGAGTTGGAATCACAGTCGCAGTCGCAGACACAGCCATTGTTATGACAAAAGCGGAAATTGTGTCGGATACGAATACGAAGCGAACTTGAGACACCCTAACAATAACCAAATAAATATTCTGTTGACTTCTCAAGAAACCTTAAACCTTTCAGCCCAATTCATTATTTATTCGAGATATATTAAATCGCAGTAAATATTTAAGAAGCTAAAGAAACCTACATATCTTTATTTTCCCAAGTTGTTTTCTCGGATTATAATGGGTATTTTCTATAGATTTTTGAGGTCACAAAATTAAGAAAATAATAGTAAACATCTAACTAGAACAAAATCCATGAGTTCTTTTGTTATGCTGCCATCATTTATATCTTTTTTGGGCATCTTAATTTGAGCAGGTGCACAAAAAACCGCCAAGACAATGACACCTAATCGGGTGTTGTCTTTCAGATTGCCCAGCTCTTGAGTCTTGAGTTGAGGAAATCCAAAACGCCGGTCGGGAGAACAAAGCGCAGCTGATTTCGACACGGCCCCTGGGTTTTTAATTGCCAATGCAGCAAAGCCCCCCCAAAAAAAAAACAAAAAACAAAAAAAAAAACAGATAAAACTCCATGCAAATGAGCCGCAAGGTGGCCAAATGTTGTTTGCTGTGTTAACTATTTGCTTTACTGCTGCATTGCTGCGGCGGCATTATGCAATCGAATGAAAGGCAAACAAACTAGTGCACCTGCCCCCAGACGCTGTCGCCGGATTGTGCACTTGGATTGCGGATCTCAACCTAGTGCAGTGCACCGAGGCGTAGGGACTTCCGTTTTGGCAGTCGGATTACGTAGTCAAGAGTTCTACGAGTGCCCAGCGAAAGTGAGTGCTCCATAATCCCAATACTGACTATACACACACTTCGCCTTTGCAATTGCAAGACGGCAGGCGTTCCGACTTTCGGCGAAAAGTGAAGCTGGGATTACGGGGAGGCGGTGCCCAGAAGAGAGCCGGGATTACGGCATGCCGCCCAGTGCTTTCGCCCAACTTAAGCTGCCGATTATTATTTTATGTACATATGTATGTAAGTATGTACATAAGTCTGCACAACGTTGCCGCGGAACTCTGGCGGCGTACTAACACTTTTAATTGCGTGCTAAATTCACTTTAATTAAAATCGCTTGTGGCATAATCGCATAAACGGATTTTCCTCCTCAGTTCAACGCATTTTACTCGATTTTGTTTGTCTGGCAGCGTTTTTTGTTTACTATTATCATTTCTTTCCCCCACAATTATTTGCCTCTGTTTTTTCTTGGCGTAACCGTTTTGCCGGGGCACCACATTTTTTTCTTTTAGCGAGAGCACTTGGCACTGAGTGAAAGTGGAAGTCAGGGAAGGTGGTTTTAATACCCGCGAGAGCCTGCTACAGTTGAGACAGTCAGGGCATCAGATCACCCAAGCCGAACTACCTACACACGGCTGCAGATGCAGATACTCGTAGTTCAAAGATTTATTGATTTATTAACTTCATATTTAATTAATTTCTCTTTTATATTATGATTATCTAGAAATATACATCTAGAAACGTATTTATAAAGATTCTCATAGTTTTATATAACTTTCTGATCTTTAGCAGGGAAAGTCCAGAAAGGAGCCGACTTCCCACTTGGGAATTTCGAGCCATAATTAACTTTAGGTATATATTCCGATAAATTAATCATTTCACACATATTAGCCATAAGCTGTTGCAGATTGGAAGTGCCAATAACTTGAAAAATATGCATTTCTTTGAGTGTAGCCCCTACTAAAAAGTGAGCAGACCTTTAGGGGCCGCAAAAGAAAGAGATCTGCGGCATCTAAAGCGTCGCTTTGTTGTGCTCCATGGCAGTTGTAGTGAATGAGTGGTATTGGGGGCAATGATACGGCTCCGACCACGAGACAGCGCCATTGATTTATGCGATCACGATGCGCCGCTGACGTCGAAGCCGAAGCCCATATCTAAGTATCGCAGAGTACGCGTATCTGTATCTATCCATTGTTCGCACAAGTGCGTGAAGCAAAAACATTGCGAGTGCCAGATGGGAATGAACAACTCTTTTAACTGTCGACAGAGGAAAGTGAAATATGATTAAAATGACTTTTAGTTTTTAACTAATGCCTGTTGTTGCTGTTGTATGTTTAAACTGTCTAAAACTAGCTCATTATAGATGTATGTATATCTGGGAAATGGAATAAGATACAAAATTACCACTAATTGATTCAATTGTTCGCTAAAACGGCACACGAGCACATCTTCTTTCACTTAACCGGGCCATTCCAACTTGCGATTTTGCTATTATAACTATACTTTTTAAGGGGCAGTGTACGGTGATTATATTTTTTAACTTAAATATGCTTCCGAGGCCATAAAAATGTGGTTATCGTCAACAACAGTGAAAACTTCAGATTAAGCACGTTTTGGAATTTAGCTAAATGCTCGGACACTAGGTCAGATATAAATGTTCTTTTCTATATGAAGAAATGTACCTTTTAACAAAGAACATAATAAGCTTAAGACACACTCTAGCATGTAATTAAATATGTAATAGTTCTTATTAACAAAAATATAGTAAATCAATTATGAAAGGTGAAAAGTTTATCAGCAGCAAGGTACTGCTAAAAATAGTGTTAGTTTCAAAGCCGCGATTAACTTGGCCTAAAGTCAAATATGATTGCTTACTTCCCACGACTGTTCCTATTGTTTTTGTGCAGATTTTTGGGTGGCCTTCTATCCGCTAGCCAATTGGCCAAGCCTTAGCTGCCTTTATCAGATCGTGGTGTGGGTCTCCGGTGGCCAGACTGGCTGCATACCAACCACATGAAAAACTGGCTGCAGCTGCAGTCCGCGGTAGCGGACAAAGACAGTTACAGCTGCAGCCTGGCCAGAATTATATCATAGTCTTGATTAGCTGGCCATAAGCAAAGTGGGTCAACCGATCGATGCATGATCCGACCAATACCGAAGGTAGCGGATATTTGCCTGTCAACGGCGTCGGCCTGGCCTGTTGGTGTGAATAAATCACAACGCGCTAAGTAATTGGCCAACGGTTATTGGCAATAGCTTAGCAGGCCGATTAGGCCAATTGGCAGCCGGCTGTGAAGCGTAGAGTCCCCTTACAAGTATGAGTTCGAGTGCGAGTGCGAGTCCAAGACCAAGACCAAGACCGAGTCCGAGTCCGAGTCCCGTTGCTGTCACTCGGCATTCCCGTTGGCCAAGAGGCCGGAGATGCAGCCATCGGTTGACAAGACGAGAACCGTTTTCTGCCAAGAGCCGTACACACACATGACCATTGATGCACAACAGCAGTTAGACACGAGCTTCGACCACGACTCCTCCGGTTTTTCGGTCACTGATCGCCGGCATGTGCGCACATTTTATGATTTAATGGAGCGGGCCCAAGTGGTTGCCGCCATACCGATTTGTTGCTCTCTCCGAACTCGTCTTGGCCCGCTGTACTTGTGATGGCCGCAATATGTGTGATTGGAGGCAGAGCTGACCTGCGGTTCAGGCAGCGTTCATTTCCATTCCCACGCAAAAGCCCATTAAATTGGGTTAGCTTCGCCAGCTTTTCATTTCACTGGCATCACCATAGCTGCCCAAAAACTCGTTCCCCGGCCCAGCCAGGCAACAGGTAGGTCAGCCTCCCATATCAAAAGCTGGCCTCTGATTGCCACTGACAGCCTGACGAACTGACGAACTGACGGACTGGCTAACTGAGACAAAATCTCACTTGGCCCAGTGAGAAAGTGAAACTCTCTGGTGGCATAATTTGTTGCTGCTGCTGGCCCGGCTCACGGGGCGTATGATAAATGCCAGCAAAATATTTCGCGACTGACGCTGAGAATGCTTCAAAGTGGGTCGCCAGTTGCAGTTTTGTAATTTGCAATTAATAACAGAAAGCAAACTGTATGCACAACGAAACCCGAATGCACTTTGAGCCATAAACATTTTATTGAACTGAGAAAAAATTAGATTAAAATACAAAGAGGGTCTTAACTACAATGAACCATAATGCAGGTTATTAGGGTTAACGCAGACTTTGAATCTTATAGATCTCTTTTTTGTAAATAAAGATCTCATCAGTTTTAATAGAATATATACATAAGTTCTTTCAAGATCATTTAATAGAATAATAATTATTAAGAAAGTTTAAATAACAGTATGGTTTGGCATGATATTCACATTGTTTAAGTTTAATAATATAATTTATCATCATTTTAAATAGCTAAAAATATCTTCATTAACTCCACTTTTCAGTTATTCATGCAGTTCCATAAACTAAGTTATTATTATTCCATGAAATGTGTTATCATATTTTAAATCAAACCTTTCCAGATTAAAGCAAACATAAAACCACATTTTTATTCCTGATTTTATGCGTGGCTTATACCCTGCAAAAAAGTGTTAAATGCCTTAGTGAGTCATTAAAAAAACCCAGCGTTTTTTTTTTAAAGAAACCGCAAAATGTTCAATAAGTAATGCTTTAGACAGAAACATCACTTGGATCACGTAGACGGATAAATTTAGAAGCATTAGTTTCGCTGAAGCTCGAATACCCTTCTCTGGAGCCGCAAAAGAATGCAGCTGGAGGGCGGGTCCAGGAAAGGGGCGGCAATACAGCCGAGAGAGCCGATTTCGCAGATTTCGCGGAGCTGACTAATGCCACTGCCAGATGCAAATTAATAATAAACAAATTAAACGATTGCCAGCCCGTGGCCCGCATTCCATGGTCCATTCCGGCGACAGAGCGGTTTGTTGAACTTGTCTCCGAGCTCCGAGCTCCGATCTCCGGTCCGGCAAGATGAAATTTTGTTGTTTGTGATTATGCCCAGGGAGGAAAGGCATCCGAGACAGCGTTTTTTGTGTGTGTGTGTTAATTGAACACTCGAGTTTCGATGATTTTTGTTCAAGTTTTTGTTTGATTTTTAGCACGTTTTTTTGTGTGCTAGCCGGACAAAAGCGAGTATGCAAATTGCTGGCCACGTTGTGTGCGATAGATGCTCACGCTTTTCGCCGAGGTATTTCCATATACCTACATACATATATCGTGGTCTCCATGGCAGATCGGAGACAGTCGGTCAGCCAGAGTGACGGGCACGCAGCGAGGAAATCTTCGAGCTGCCAGCGCTTTACGACTTGTGAAAGTTTCGGCTGCGTAAATTGATTATGAGTGGGGCTGCGTCGGCGAAATACGAGCAGAGATGGGTCTCAGCCCAGCAGGTGAATGAGCGATGCACAGCGAGAAAAGATTTGAAACAGTTTTTTACTATAGGAAAATTGGGGACTTTCCTTACTAAATCATTAATGAGAAATAACTAATTTTAGTATTTTTTAAATATAATTTTACTGAAGTAGATTCTCCCTCAAACATCTGTTTCGTTCGGTAACTTAGGATTTATTTTCGTTAGTTGTAGAACTCTTGAAATATATGTTTAAAAACTAATTTTGTTAAATATTTCTAATGGGGTTATGACACTAATTAGTTTGTTTCATTTCAGAGAACAAATACTAAGTGAATTCTATTAAATTTAATAGTAATATAGTGGCAAGGCTGCTAGGTCTTTAGGTATTCAAGTTTTTATCTATTTTAAGTGTGACAATTTTGTATCTACCAAAAAATCTCAAGCAAGAAGCTTATATCTATCTTTTTTTCTTAGCTCCACTGAAACCTTCAATGAATGAAAGCTACCATATAGGGCTTTAACACTTAGTTTGATTATATCTGGTAGTAATCACTGGACTTTTTTATATCCCTATCGTTCAATTTAAAAAAAACCCGTTTTCTTATCTCGACTTAAATCTTAATGCAGCTTAAAAAGGCCAAATGTTGTCTCAGTGAAGATGCAAAAACTGGTCTTAAACTGTTACGACGTAAGTGAGCTTGACTTATTCGACAGTAAATATTTAACAGATGACACACGCTAAATATTTGCGCTCATTTTTTTCCGAGTAACTGATTGGGAAATCTGTTAAACAAATCAATTTCAACAAATAAGTGACTAAATTAAAGTGATTATAAAGTATCTAGCGAGTAAACTGTCAACAAGTACTGGTTGAGAACTGGCCGACAAAAAAATGATTAATTAAACTCTGGCTAATGCGATTCGTAAGCAGCCCCAAAGCCTGACCCGATTTGCGCTAATGGATCTGGCCCACAAATAGCCAAAACCAATTGGGCAATGGCTGGGCCGGGGTAGCGTCACAACCAGAAATGAGTTAACCGACGAGCTGGCAGAAGTGCGAGCACAAGAATTCCGCTGACTCTAGTCGCTCTCTCGCCCGACTGTGACCCCAAAAAGCCAAGCTAATGTCATGCCGATGCCGCTGCTGCCGCCGAATATTCGTCATGGCTGCATAGCCCCCACTCCGGATCCATCCCGTATCCACTTCTCGGATACACCGCCAAGCCACCACCACCACCACCACCATCGGCGTTGGTCCCATTGCGGTGCTTTCAGCGAGCGGATCGGCTTTCGGTTTTCAGCGCTTTTTGTGGTTGGAAAACTCAGGCAAGGTCAGTTTTATTAATTGGCCAAACGGAATACGAAACTTTGGCTCAGTTTTGGGCATCTTTACAGGCAATTAACGCTGAGCAGAAACCAAAACAAACCGAGCCAAAGTCGAAACAAAACACTTTCCTGTATTGCAACAGACTTGTGAAAGTGGCCAACAATTGTGGGTAAAATTTGCATGCGAATGCCTGTCCCACTGGCAATCCCAGACTCTGTCCCACTCCCGCCGCTCCCCCACACACACACGTGTGCCAGGCGGCTAATTGACATAAATTCCATGTCAAACCAAACGAAAACGCAAAAAAAAAGGCAATTTTTCCTCTGCGTTGTCGTTGCATGAATAAAAAATGCGCGAGACAAACGTAGTTGGCCAAATTCCCGAACACACCCAAGAGACCAACTGGGTCTTGGGCGCCATCCACACACTCGAAATAGATTTTTTGCACAACAAATATTTATTTGAAGAGAAAATGATATCTAGGTCTGGTAAAAAAAATATTTGGAACCTCCTAACCTTATTGGAAGTGTTCTTCGAAGAGTTAACGTCTTTAGAAATTAATTTAATCAATTTTATGCTTCTGGTTTCCCCATGTACCTTTTTTTCCAAGTGCCAAGCCGGGCTAAATAAGTGACACGGATTTGAGGAGCGATTTATTCTGCTCACGTCGTCTGGTTGCCACTGCTGAGTATCCATGTCAACGGAGGTCTCAGCCATCTCATCTCCGTCTCGGTCTCCGACTATTCTGATTCTATGTCAGGCCCAAAGACTGAGCCTCCTCCGTCTGTGAACTTCAAGTGAAATGAAGTGAAGTTCTTCTTTTTTTACGGCCATAAAAGTCACGAAGTGTGTGTGTGTGGCGAATACTTTCTTCGCCTAATTATGCAGCTGTTCTGCTTCTGCCCTCGGCTGCTGTGTTAATTTAATTACAATAAAAAGTAAATTAACTTGCCGAGGCCCCACCGTACCGTATCTATCAATGGCCACAATTTTCATGGTCGCAGCTTTTAATGGCCCCCAGGAGAGTTTACTTTGGCGGTGCATCTGGGGGAATTTCGAGTTTCGAATTTGAAATTTGAATTTGAATTTGAATTTCCTGCCCGGCGAGTTTTCACTTAGCCAAGGGTCTGTGAGCATTCCGCTGACTTCATCCTCCGCCGGTCGTCGGCGATCATTAAGTAGCATGATTCATTCGTCTCGGAATAACCAGCGACTAAGTTCAATTGAAAGGGTATTGAGCGGGGGGGATTGGGCTGTGACTGCGACTCAGGGGACTCTGATTGGAATGGGCGAGAGAACAAGAACAAGTTTTGGCCAGCGAGATGCAGCCACACCTAGGGGACGGAACGAAAACCCGCCTAGGCCAAGACAAAGACCAAAACCAGAGACCAGATAGCTCCGATCCCGCTGCGAGTGCCAAGCTTGCTCCGAACTCACCACAACCCATAACTGACAATCAATTCAACTTAAGCTGCCTTTTTTCGCCGCGCCTTCGACTTTTGTCTAGACTCTAAAGAGTCCGCGCGTTGCTGTCTTAAGTCTTTTGATTTTTTCTTACCTTTTCGGTGTTTGTTTTCTTTTCGATTTGAGCTGAAATTGTCGAAATTGAATTACGACCGCTCTCTGAGATCTTTGTCGCTGCGGTCGGTTTTTAAGCATTTTTTTCGGGGCCCAAACAGCAGCCACAAATCATCAGTCAGACCCGTTAGCAGCTATAATAATACTGTTAACTAATTTACGCCACAACGGCGGCCACAGCAACAACAATGGAGGAAAATCAAGAAAAACAAAACACCAAGTCAGCGCGAAGAAGAACCAGAAGAAATCGTTTTGGGGACGTTTTTCAATGAGCATGGCCATGGCCATGGCTCAAACGACATTCTAACGGTCCCCGCCGACATGACGGGCTAATTAGGTGCGAGTAATTTGCGAAATAGAAGCCAAACGGAGGCTGAGAATCAGCTGCATCGCATTGTGATGGATGGATGGATGGATGGATGAGGATGGAATGACCAGTCAGGGCGGAGGCAATGATGCGCAGCTCGGGCCCTGAGAATGGTGCTGAAGCCTCCAGATTCAAGATCCGAGAGATGGCCATCATCAGGTCGTGGCTCATTTTCGGATGAGAAATCAAGTTCCGCGCGCGCAGAAACTTTTGAAAGTGATTGTGAGCCAAGATTGGCAGCTGCATCGAAATTGCAAAATGAATGTGAAAGTTGCTTAGCCGCGTGGTTATTCTTTATGAGCCGATATAGGAAGAGTACACTCAGAAACAAAGTATCTCGCTGAAGGCAAAAAAAAAAAACAACCTCTTTGTCAGACCTGTTTATGGCTTTCTCATCGTGTTCGATGTTAAATCAATTTGATTTCTGTTTGTCTTTCTGTCCATCGAACGCCGCAATCATCTTCATTAAATTTAAAGTCAAATAAAAGTAGAAGTTTATAAAAAGAAAAGGTTTGTTAGTTGAAAAATCAGCAAGCGTAAACCCATTAACTTTTAAGTTTTCTCTGAATTTATCTACTTTATATGTGGCTTTAGATTAATTACAGAACTAAGAGCGAATCTTGAGATATTATTGGCAAATTTGAAGAGACTTTAATAGCTTTAGTGTGCTTTCATCAACTGTACGAAAATGTACATAGAAAACTTTTAAGAATAATCTTCTTTAAATATTTCACAAAAAATTACCTAAATTCCTATTTCTTTTCCAGCTGCACTGAATATTAAATTTATGTAGTTAATACATAAAAAGCGAAGCCTATAATGGCGATATTGCTGGTGGCATCTTATTTTTTTGTTTAGTCTACGAGGAAATGCCAAGACCAAGAGGAAGACTAAGACCACGACGATGCTGGCATCTGCGGGCAGGGCACACAAAAAGTGATCCCCAGAGAGAGGCAAGAACCCAGCCGGCCAAACAAACAAACAAACAAACTGGAACTTGTATCTGTGAGATACACACTCGCGACGAAGACAAGGCAAGACAAGACGAGACGAGGCAAAGCCAAAGCTAAAGCAAGCCCGAGTGGGGCTCTTGGCCGTGGCTTTGGCTGCCACTTGGGTTCTGGTTTTGCTTTTGGCTCTGGCTCTGTCTCTGGTTCTGTGCAGGGCGCAGAACTCGCAGTGGAAGCGCGCTGTAAACGAAATGGTGGAGGCTAAGATACATTTGCTAGACAAAACCCGCTCGCGGGATCTTTGACCTGCGCTGGTGACGACCGCGCGAGCAGAACAGAGAACGGCGTGCCAGAACACAAGAGCACAAGGAACCAGGGAAGGTAAAGTGGTGGATACTCTAACTCTGCACCTTCAGCTTGTACTTTAAACAGTGAAAATAGTTCGAAAATTATGAAAAATATCAGGTATTTAATAGAAATTAGTTTTAGTCCAATTTAATGGATTTAATTTGATATTAAATGCAATAAAATATTGTTCGATTTCAGCCCTACTTTATAAGTTACGTAATTCCTATGGAAAAACACCTAATATACAATTTTAGAGTCAGTTGAAATACCTATTTGTAGAGTATTTATGAGTTAACCAAGTAAAGAACCCTTCGTATATAACTCTTGCATGTTTCTTTCACTGTAGACTGCATGGGTATGGGTGTACAAGAACTCTTGAGTATCTTTGAGGTGGCAAGTGCTGGTCGCTGGTCGCTGGTCGCTGGGGTTGCCTTAATACAATTAACAGTAAAGACCAGTTGGCCAAACTCTAATTAGCCGTTGGTGGACACGACAGCGACACTCATTCGTGGCTCAGATAGATACTTTTGTATCTGCAACACTTACGTTACAATGTCGATCCGCTGCTGCTGTTACACCGATGTCCGCATATTCCACATAGACACACACGACACTCTACACACTCTATACACTCCACACTAGGCACACACACTAACACGTCACTTATTTTCGCTTTTTTGGCGTTTCTTATGGAACAACTTTTTCGTATCTATTGGCGAGAATCGCAATCCGTTTGTCAAGCGCGTCGAAAAAATAACAACATTTGCATGCACTTCGAAGGGGCCATTAAGAAATATATATATATATATATATTCCACCGCGCAGGTAACTATATTTTAGCCGCGTTGTGCTGCAAACATTTCAATTAGCCACCCGTTTGCAATGTATATATTCTAGCTGTTTTTTTTTTGTTTTTTTTTATTGTATTCGATATATTCTCCCTGCTTCTGCTTGGAATTCTTGTGTGTGTTGTTCGGGCGCCGTGCGCAGCCAGAAAGGCAAAAGGATCGGAACCAGCCGCGGATCGATGGAGGCAACTCTCTCGGAGCTCGGCTCGCAGCGAACTGAACTGAACTTGGCCTCGGCCGCCATCTTAGCCCGCTTGGCACCGCTGGAAGAGAGCTGGCCGAGAGCCCAGAGAGCCGATTTCCAGGCAGAGAGAGCTCACACCAATTGGAAGATCGGTAGACACTTTGCTGGTCGTTCAGCAACAGTTTCGAATCAGTTGGAACGGCGCGCTCAGTTGGTTTAGACGTGTTCGCGGAGGTTGGTTCAAACTAAATAAATTCTTGTTTTAATCGAAAAATTGTTAAGAAAGCTTACTTATTTAGTAATACAAAAAAGGGGCTTCTTTCTTTTTAACTGTTAAATCTAAAACTAGGCATTAAAGTGTCCTGCTTCCTTTCAATATTTGATCTATGTTTTATTTTTCTTCTCTCTATATATTCCGCTCTCTTTTCGTTTCTTCTCTTCTCCAACCACAGCTCTTCCAAAAACCACTCTTGAGCCACGAACAGCGTGTGAGGCAGAGAGCAAAAGGGGCCCAAACAAACAAACAAACAAGCTAACACACACACACACAGAGAGAGCTCAGTGGTGGCTATGAAAATGATCGGCAGCGACTACGTACTGGAAGCCCACAACATTTTCCACACCACCGAGGCAAGTGCCGGAAAAACTCTCTCCGCTCGCAAAGAACCACTTTCCAATGCCCAGCACTCTCTCTCTCTCTCTCTCTTCCCATCTCCCTATCGTTCCAACAGGTTGACGGTGGTGGCTGTTTCAATGGAGCCGGCAACTCGGCTCTGGTGCTCAAAGGCGTCAATCTAACCGTCCACAGCGGCGAGGTTATGGCCATCCTGGGATCGAAGGGTAAGTTATGAAGCTATAAAGTATTTGAGAAATGCAGCTAAAAATTCATATTTTTTAGGCAGTGGCAAGCGGGCTCTTCTGGACGTGATCTCGAGACGCGCCGATGGAGCCACTCGTGGTCAGGTGCTGCTCAATGGATCGCCACTGTCCAAGGCCTTGTTCCAGCAACGCTGCGGCTACGTGACCCAGTCCTGCACTTTCGTACCGGGTCTCACAGTGGCCCAGACGCTTCACTACACACCCACCATTGTGAGTTATTTGAATTAAAGCCCAGAAGTATGCTACAAAGAAGTATATCTTCCAAAATATTTGTTTCCCATCTAAAAGATTCCATTGCATACGTTTAGACATATTTTCTATTGATTTAAAACCGAAATATACCGAATAAGTATAGTTTTCGTTTAACCCTCTAAGACCGAATCGAAGGATATTGGTAAAAACTAAGTTGGATAATACTTT
>JAEIIG010009206.1:0-33391 GCA_018904695.1 Drosophila parvula | reverse complement strand
AAATAACAACGTGTCTACTAATAAAGTAGAAAACTAAATAGACGAAATTCAAATGATTGATTAGAAAGGATAAATATCAAAAATATATCGTACATTTTATTTTAAATGAAATTACGAAGTTTTGGCTTACAAACCAGAAACTAAAATAAACACATAATATGTGTCACATATCAAATATAAAGTGATAAAACTTGTAATACATAATACATCAAATGAAGTGCAAAAAATGGTGTCGAGTTTTTGCGTTTCATATATATATATATGTAATATATATATATATTAAGTTATATAATATATTTATATTTTAAGGTTTGCTAACCGCTTTCTATCGATTCCTTCAATAATATTATTACTATATATTATATATTATTATTATATATTAGTTATAGTTTCCTGCTTTTTTTATAGGCAATATACCCCTTAATTTTACGTTTAATGGGTATAAAAAGGAGCAAGGCAGCAAACACAGCGGCAGATTAAATCAGGTAGGAAATTTTCGTTCGAGTGGTAAATGTTTTGCACCTGCCGTTACCAGCAGCCGGTTTGCCGGCTGTCTCAGCTGTTGCTTTTGCTTGTTTTGGCCATGATGTTGCCGGCTTTTTTCTGCTGCTGCTGCTGCTGCTGCCGTTGTCATTCAGATGATTAGTGCTCGGGCTGGAACTGCGCCTGCGCAGCGTTCTTTCGCTTTTGGGCAGATATTTTCAAAAAATATCGCGTGCTTGCTGGCATGCCTCTTGTGTTGCATGCCACAGAACCGAAACGCTGTCCTCGACTCATCTCATATGCATATACGTATGTACACACCAATATAATATGGTTGAATCAACAATGCCCTCAGCATTGATGTGGATGATGAGAAGGAGCCCTCATCATCTGCCGCCTGGGCCGATAGGTAACGAAGTGGTCAGAGTGGACAGCGATAAGAGACACCTGCTCCTTTGTTCGGGCATTGATTGTTGCCGTTTATTTTGAACAGGTCTAGCCATTAAAGTCTGCTAAGTTGGCGAATATATGCTTTGAAATTTTAATAACCCTTTACAACATTTTAGAGAGACGAAGAAAATGTTCATCGTATTGCTTAATATTTAAGATTTAAGGGCTCCAAGAGCCTGTAACCTTAACAGAAAATACACCTGATATTATTGCAGTGCCTGTCCAAGTGCAGTTGCAACCAGGGGAAGAACACTACGAGTACCCATCGAGCAATAAATGGAGTACCTGCTTTTTAGCACCTGCACGGGATATTCGAGGAGCACTCAATGGGCAGTAACTGGGGGCAAATCCCCGTCGAATATGAGTGCAAATGGAATTTGAACTCCATATTCTGGTTTGAGTCTCACATTTAACGACGATCCCGGCGAGGAGGGAGTGGAGGGAGAGACCGAACGACTACTGACTTTCCGGGCCATTACCTTAATATGCTGACCATAGCGTGAGCCATTCGTTGCCACATTCAGCCGCAATTCTCCGCATAAAAGCCAACAATATAACGGGCGACAATGAAACAAATGCTCAAAGGGGGTTTTCGGAGCTGGTAGCATGGTAGCGGGGTAGCGGGGTGTTCCATGCAAATGGCGGCAGCCACCACTCCCAGGTGCAATCCCCCCAACCCCGGCTTTTGCTGTGTGCAACAAGCTAGAACAGAATGACAACAAACAAAGGCATCAAATTAAAAACTAAACTGCGTCCACTCAAAATATGCAAACAGCTCAGCCGGATGGCGTAGTCAGGGGATGTGTTTGGGCCTTGCCTCTGGATGTGGATGTGGATGTGGACTCGGGCTGGGATGTGCATGTGGTCAACGCTTGATTATGCAGCCACGTCCATTGATGATGGCCACCACAAAGGGGTTGGACAGCAGCTTGTCCACCGCTGGCTGGCCCGCTGCTTCCTGCTGCTCCAGCGTCGACGAGAGTACATTAAAAAATAAAACGAAAACGAAATAATACAAATAGGACACGATTTTGGGTAACGAACATGGGAATACACTTGACGAACTCGCTTGCCTAATATTCCTAATATTATATCTATTATATAATTAGTATATATCTAATATTCCTTATTTTTCTAAAAGAACGGTGAACCCTTTTCCGGGTATTAAGAGCAAAAAGAAAAAAACGCAGAAAATACTGGAATGATTTTTCATTTGAAAATTATTTACAGTAAAATTTAATATAATTAAACAAAATGGTTCTTGGGGGGTATAGGGGGGTTTTTGGTAACTCGATGCTACCACATAACATCTTTTGGCTTGGTAACGTTTTTTCATCGTAATAGTATGCTGTTCGTGAAATGTATAATACCCCTTTTGAGAGCGTATAAAAATATTGCAAATTGCAATACAGTGCCGGCAACTGCCCGCAATGGCAGACTGTTGCATCCCCTTGCCCCCCACTTACTTACCCCTTTTTCCAACCCCACACCTCCTTTGCCTGCTCGGCCAAGCGTAGACTTCATTCAGCTGACCCCTGACCCTCCTTCACCTCCTCACCCCTATTATCTATATTTATAGGGTGGAGGGAAAACTGGTAAAAATGCATAGCTTACAACGCTTTTTTGTCGGTGCGTAAGGCGCCATTTTTGGCATATTTTTGCCGCACTTTCCTCTTTTAAGCTCTACCATTTCCCGGCCTATGTGTAAAGCCGCGCTCTACCCTCCCCTTTGTATCCGTGTTGCAACAATTCAGGAATTGTGGGCTTACGACCATTCAATTGCCTTCGCTACATTTTTTGTGCCACTGACTTTCGCTGCCGCATTCCAACGCTGCACTTTAAAACCTTTTTGCGGCATTTCGGTCTGCCGAATATCATCGGAATGTCCTTCCACTAATCCTGACCTATAAAAGGATAGCGATGCAAAAAATGAAGAAAGATTTTTAGGGATATATGAGCTTCACAAATGGAAAAGGCTTAAATGGTTAAACAATTTTGTATTGAATAGCAAGTCGGCTTTTATCAATAATAGTAATTTGTACATC
Organism: Drosophila parvula; assembly: GCA_018904695.1. Taxonomy (NCBI): domain Eukaryota; kingdom Metazoa; phylum Arthropoda; class Insecta; order Diptera; family Drosophilidae; genus Drosophila; species Drosophila parvula. Next base: position 30,413 of record JAEIIG010009206.1, on the reverse strand, counting down.
TATAAAGGGTATTCATTTGTTTGTCTGAAGGAGGCTTTTTAACCAGCTTTACCAGACAAACCGATCTAGACAAAGCGTTCCAAATTATTCTGTTATTAAACTACTCTCTCTCTCTCTCTCTCTCTCTCTCAAGACATAGGAGTATTTCTCCTAGATTCCACAATAACGATATAATCAGTTTTAAACTATAAATAAGGATTTGGTTTTTGAAATTTTAAATAAATAATCTAAGAGGTTATTAATGGTAGCATCTTTTAGAAAATAACGTCCATTAGAAATATTCCATACAAATATCGTCAGTGGGCAGTCATTTTGAACACTTAGTATTAATTATTTTGTAAAATTTAGTGAACTAAGAAGTTATCTATGGTAGGCTCTTTTATAAAGAGTCCTCTTTAAAATTCAAAGAATTTCCTATTTTTCCATCCTGGCCAGACAATAAACTTTCCTATGATTTCTCTGTGTGGGCGGTATATCCTTACAAATGATGAGACTGGATCGCTGGTTTCCCTTTTGATGTGAAATCAGAACCAATTAATTTCTACGCAGCTGCTGCCTATGTACGGACAAAGGCAACGTTTTCCTGCTGCATTTTCCTTTGTTGCGCGAATCTTCATTCCTTCAGGTCCTTGCAGCTACCTTCCAGTCTACTTCTTCTGCTCCATCTTTTTCGTTTTTTCCACTGTTTCTTTTTCGGAGCACGTCAACATGTTTTCGCACTTTTACGTCTGCCTTTCGGGGCCTAAACATCTGCCGTTTGCCGGGCAGTCTGTCGTTTGCTGTCTGTTGTTGTAGCTGTTGATGTTGCAGTTGCTGTGCATTCACCGCAAGCGCGCCATGTGTCAGGCACAGGGAAAGGAAAAATAAGAAAAGAGTGGAAGACGGGAGGAGAGAATAGTCAGTCCGCCATTTTGAGTTCCTTTGCTTTTTTTTCTAGAGCAGAGAGTAAATATAGAGATGATCTTTAACAATAACAATCAGTTAGTTTCGGCAGCCACTTACCCGCTTTCTCTTCTCTTTAGAGCTCTCTCTTAGTTGCTCCCTTTGATTGCTGCTTGTTGCATGCTCTCTCACCCACTACAACTTCGCACAGGTGCCAATGCTCTCTTTCGTTCTCAGCCACCACTTCTCGCGCTTGCCTTTACTCTTCGTGTGCTCTCTCTCGTCGAGTTCCGAACTCCGTCGAAGCGTCGCGTTCGTGGCCTATAAAAGGAGGAGCCGCAGACGCGCCGCTTCAGTTTCGAATTTGACACACGCCGCGCTTGACAAAAAAATATCCTTGAGAAATAATACAATAGTAACAGTTCGCAACATACCTTTAGTGCTTCTTGGTGCGAACTTTCGGTTGTTTTGGCCCACAGTGTGCAGAGCGAAAAACGTAACGAAAACAAAGCGGATTAAGCCCGAGGCGAGCTACAGGAATAATTGTAGCATTGTTTGCCAGTGCCTTTTATAAGGTGTTTGACTGTCACGCCGCCGGGAAGTCGGAAAGACCGAAAGACGAGCCTCGAAGTTTGTGTGTCGGCGGTGGTATGCGTGCCAGTCGTTTGCATAAATCGCCTTTGCCCGTGCCCGTCTAAGTCGAGTCCTTTTTTGTTATTGCCCCCAAACATTCCGTGGAAAACGCAGAAAGCAAAGCCTTCGTGTGAGCGTCTAAATTGCCCTGCAACAATGGCAGGCTCAAATGGTTTGCGGCTAATCCTGCTGACGGCGGTGATCCTGCAGGTCGCCTGCCTGCCGGCGACACAGGCGGCGGCGGCAGCGTCGCCTTCCAGTGGAGCGGTGGTGGTGCTCAGCGACGTGAACAACATGTTGCGCGACACCACCAAGGCCACCATTTCGTCGAAGGATGTCAAGCCGAAAACGGAAACCGAGGCACCGGAGTCTAGCGTGGAGCTGCTTCGCTTTGTTGAGGACGAGGAGGAGGAGCGTGACGAGGAGCAGGAGCGGGATTTGCGAGAGCAAAAGGCACTGGGCGACCAGGTGCGTTTGCTGACCAAACAGCTCGGCGCGCTGATGCTGCGGCGCCGCGAGGATTACGAGATGCTGGAGCACAACCTGCGCAAATCCCTGCGGCTCACCACGAACGCGGCCAGCGCCGATTCCGGCCTGCGCGACGAACTGAATCAGCTCAGGTAAGCTAGCCACCTGCCCCGCCACAAATTCAGCTCCTCAGCAGCTCACACTTCCAATCGCATTTGAATTGTTAATTAGAGCGAGGGTGCGCCGCGCCATTGGTCAATTGGTCTCCATGGCAATTTGTGGGGCCAGAAACTTGGCCCGAAACTTACCCGTAGTCACGTAAAACTTGTCGCGCAACTTTCAGGCAACGAATTGATGGCCCACGAAAGCAGGCAGCAGTTTTTGGCCTCATCTCAATGTTATCTTCTTTAGCAAATTAAAATATCTAGCAGATTGAATTAGCTGTCCAAGTAATTAAAACAAAACTGCAGTTTCAAGTTATTCATTTCTCTTAGATTTTTAATTGTGGAAATAATTGAAATGTGTTTATATTTTTTAATATTATCTTCTATATAAAACATGGTATTTCCTTGTTAAACAAACAGATACATATATCCTCCATAGTCTCCGTTATCCGAGCACACGCTTTATTATCAGATACGTCGGTCTGTCTCCTAATGACCTGCATGTTTTTCTTTCCCCAGAGTGATGATATGATTATTCTGCTTATTTTGATAGCGAGAAAATGAACTGATATTGTTCTTGAGTTTTTCCGAACATTTTCATACATTTGCCGAGACCGAGGTCACTGCAATGGCGAGGAAGGAATTCGAATGCGGGACATGATTGTGTCCAACTAATTCAGACAAATATATGAGAGAAGAGGGAGGGAGTTACGGAGGATAAGACATCTAATCAGAGCCAAGACTCGAGCCACGGGCCACGGGCCACAAGCCCAGCCCAAGTTTGCGTAGTATTCGTGATTTGTTTTGTTGTCATGGGCTGACTAATAATGATTGTCTCATCGAGCAGAACGCACACACAGAACGCACACATATGTATCTATCAGTTTAGCCCGGAAATACGAGGCTCCGTGGCCAGCTTGTGTGTGTGTGTGTGGCAGCGTAAAAAATACGTAAAAATGGCACACTCTTAATTTAGTGTACAAATAGCTAAGGTTAGACCGTTCTCGTTGTTGCTGCTGTCGTGGACATCGTAAACTTTGTCAGTGACACCGTAAATAATTCAACACACGCTCTCATGTGGGCTACAGGCAGAGAAAATATATATAATTTCCTAATTAAGCAATTAACGAGTAAATATTAATATAATATAAGCCAATAAGAAATTGTATTGAATCTTCTCGATCAAAGGACTTCATTTGCAAGTATTGTGCTAAGGATCTCTACAAAGTGTACCTATTATGGGTGCTCCAGAAGTCATTATGGGGTTTAAAATCTTTAAAATTGTGTCTAACAGTATGCAACGCAATTGTTGAGGCACCAAATTCAGTGTAGTTTTGTTATTTTTACCTTGTAAATTTGTGTAGTATATTTTTTATATAGAGCTCATTTAATATTTATATATCTTCCAGTCTTCAAATCAGAAATCCTTCAATATTAATTGAAAGCTGCTTATAAACCAACGTTAACTAAATTAAACCCCTTCACTCAACTACTCTATTAAGTTTTAAATCCTTTCTTATTTCCTTGTTCCTGACGGAAAGCAGCCTTGTTACTGATTATACACATAATTGTTCTTAAAGGAATTCCCAAAGTCTCTGGCTTATTTATTATTTACAAGCTCTACCTTTAAGCTACACATACAGTTAGTAGGATTTTCCCTCTGTGTCAGGTCCCACGAACACGCCAGACGGGAACGGACTCACACACATAAATGTATAAGGGGCAGGGCAGGAACTCCCAAGGCAAACGCCAGTCAAACGTCATGTCAGTTGTGGTTTATGTGATCCTCTATCGCTGCCGCCTCCACCCCCACTAACCGCCTTCGTCCCTCGCACCTGAACCTTTGAAAGCGTCCTAGAATGCCAGTGCCTAACCCCAAGCTTTTGGTGGCCGACATCATTATCTGATTGGGCGCACTAGCGTGTGTCCTGCGCCCTGGGTCCTGTCCCCGGTGCTGTGTTGATTTGAGTAAATTCGATAACATTCGCTGTGAGTGCAGATGAAAGTGACGACGGCGGCGGCACTGCATCCATTTTGGTAATTAAAATGAGGACAACACACCATCAGACGTCATCAAATCAGGGCCGATGAAGCTCGGCATTGCAATGTTCATGTTGCGTTTTCAATTTGCTCGCATGTCATTGACAGCATTTTCAATTTTCACTTGAATGACAGCCCAGTTTGCCAGTTTGCCAGTTTTTCTTGTTTTTTTTTTTGTTTTGTTACTCCGCCATACACACTCGGTTGTATTTCCGGGCGGGCGGGTGTTGTGCAGCAGCAGCCAAGCGAAAAATTGCCAGGATAGGAGAAAAAAGTAAATTTAGAAGCTGGAAAGGGATATACACGAGTCCTGTTGGTTTTGTACGGTAAAACAACAAAACACACACAGACAACATTTGTAGCGATTGTTTTTGGCAGTAATGCACATTTGTGGGACTTCAAAATCCAGAGCCATGCTCTGCTCTTTAAAAAGCAATTCTATTTCGGCCATTGTTTGGATTTGATGTTCCAGCCGGGCTTCGGGCCAGTTTACGCATTTAATGCGCCCAAAAACTTTTTCAACTCTCTGCCTGGCCTCTATTTTAATTAAATATTTAAGTAATTACGCTGCTCCTCTTACATACATATACAAAACAACACAAACAAAATATGATGAAACCCTTGCTGGGGGAATCATAACTTTGCCCGCTGGTCTGTCTGTCTGTCTGTCTCTCTGTCTGGCCGGGGCCACAAAACTTTGCCAAGTCATAAAATTAACAAAAAAAGACACCCACCAACCACACACGCACAATGCAGCGCAACAATTTGAAATATTACGTATACGCAGCCGAAATAAAAACCCAACCGAATGTGATGTATGTACAGCAGGCCACGGCAAGGAGAAGAAAACTTTTCTTTCATTCGATTTTTCTTCCTCATTTTTTTATATGAAAATTTCATGATGAGTGTGTGTGTGTGTGTGTGTGTGTGCTCTTTTGACAGTTGAAAATAAAACAACAGCGGCAGCCGGCGGTGCCGCCTCCCAAAAACAAAAACTTTTTACCTACACTCCGAATTTGTTGAGCTGCTTGTGCTTGTGCTGGTGCTGGTGCTTCCGCTTCCGCTTCTGGTTCTGTTCCAGCTTCCTTCCAACTGACTACTTTAATTGTCTGAAATGCCACAAAAATGCGTCCTGTTCTTCGAGTTTTTCTGTTGGTAGCAACTGGCAACTGCCACAAGTGCTACAACATTTTCATTTTCAACATTTAAACAACGTTTTTCCCCCTCGCACTTGTTGTTCTGCGGCCTGTTCCGTGCAAGTTTGTGCTCTCCGCTCTTTTTTGGCTTTTTCTGTCCGGATGACTTGTGTGATTTCTGTTCTGTTTGCGTCGACAATGTTTGAAATAATTTTGCAGTTGCTTAATTTAAGTGCTGCATGGAAATTGAACGCCGCATCCCAATCGAGTGTGCGGGCCGCGAAATGCCATTAGTGGACCGCATTGCCAATTAAGTTAGCCGACAGCCCGAAAATGTCAATTTAAATTAGATTCGCTGGTCGGGCGTCGAGCAATTAAATTGTTACGCTCCCTCGTTTTAACTCTAGCTAATTGCGGACTTTTCACAATGTTTCCAGAGAGGAACTGGCCACGCTTCGTTCCGCGCAGACCGGAAATAAGGAGCGCCTCACCGTCGAGTGGCTGCAGCAGACGACCTCCGAGATTCGCAAGCAGCTGGTGGATCTGCAACGCACTGCCGGCAGCGTGGCCAAGGATGTGCAGCAGCGTAGCTCCACCTTCGAGGATTTGGCCACCATCCGGAGTGACTATCAGCAGCTCAAGCTAGAACTGGCTGCTCAGCGCGAGCGCCAGCAGCAGACAGAGGTCTATGTACAGGAGCTGCGCGAGGAGATGCTGCAGCAGGAGCAGGACTTCCAGCATGCCCTTGTCAGGCTTGAGCGGCACCAAAAGGATCCGAAGGAACGCAACTCGGCCAGTGTCGAGGAGGAGAGCGGCAGTCAGGAAACCGCCAGCCAGGAGGTGAGTACCCACTTTATGCTAATGATCAGATAAGCACGCGAGGGCCAGGGTAAAAGCGGCACTGCACTGCGAGGAAAAAGAAAGAAAGGGTTTCAATTAGAACATTTTTTGTTTTGAAATTTTTATTAAATACTGAATAAATAATGCAAATTTATTTAGTCAGGAAATAACCTCTTAACGTTTGAGTAAATTGATTGAAGTTGACTTCACGGCCTTTGAGTTTTGAGTATTATTCATTGAAGAAATCTTTAGTTAATGGATTTTAAAATGCAAACTAAATAAAACGAACATATCTATTCATTATTTGATTGAATTTCAGTATTAAACTATACAGAAAATTATATTAAAACAAAGCTTCACATTGTTTTTTTTCACTCTTTTCTGTCGTGAGAAAAAACTGGTTACATATTTAATAATTAAAATACAATATTATTGATCAATCTTTCATTTTTGCCAGTGGCGTAGGGTTATGAATAACTTAAGAGGAATATGCCACTGAGTTATACCTTTTCTCTGCGTGCTTTTTATGGCCACCGAAAGAGAGCCGAGGCTTTGTTTTGTTTTCGCTTTAAGTGCGGGGCCCATAAAGCGACCGCCAACCTGGCGGGGCATTATCTGGCCGTTTTATGCCTTATTTTATACTGTTGCCGCCGACCCGCCAGTTCTCTCAGCCAGGTGAGCCTGCCCAAGGAGGATGAGGCGGGTTTAAGGGCGGCATGATGTGCTAACGAGTGGGGGCTGACTCTGGCCCCTTTGCCCTTCGGCGTTTTAATGGCCTGCCACATACGTTGCCCAAATTACTCATACGCACCGCAGGACGTTGTCGTATTTAATATTTAATGCCAAAGACGGGCCGCCCCTGACAGCCACTTAGCCCCACGTTCAATGCCTTAATATCCCCGGGCCGGCCGGAATCATAAAGAGATTGCTGCAAATGAAGCCATGATCAGTGGCATCCTTTCGTCAGAATCCTGGCATCCTTTGCTCCATGGGGAGGTGGGTGGGTGTACACTCGTGTCAGGCTTAGAGTGAATGACGGGAAATAACTCCGACGGGAGCTCAGCTCAGTCAGAAATCGGATCTGCAGCTGAAGGATTTCAGTGCAGAGCGAGCTGGGCCAGGACACGTCAACAGCCCCGCCCACGCCCACTGCCTTCTTAATTATAATTAATGTCAATAAAGGGCTAGCAGCAGCAGCAGCACGGGAGAAGAGCGGGGGAAACAACTATCAAGCGAGGCAACAATGGGGCAACTTGGGGCGAAAACAAAGGCAGCTGCTGTTAACAGGTAAAGCCACAGCAGGAGGAGCAGCAAGTGGAGCCCGTAACAAGCTCCTGGTTGCTTCATTAAAAGGATTATGCGTCGGGTAGTCCCGCTCCAATATGGGAATACGAGGGAATAATGCAAAGCGAGTGCGGTTACCCCGTCGTTCGGCCATCAACAAAATGTGTCAGTGGGGCCCTTTTACCTGCCGCCTCACCCATCCCCCTCCCTGGGCCCCTCTTCGGGGTAAAAAAGCCATCAAACTGGTTCGGCTGCCACCTGTTTTGATCTCGTTTCGACTTCTCAGCTCCTTCACTCCGCTTTGAAGTTTCGCCTTGGCGAAATTTGCTTGCTTAGAGGAATTATTTTGCCAGCGAAATTCGCTTGCTCGGTGGGAAATTGTGTTTTCTGCCAGCCTTTTGTGTTGTGTGCTCGCCCACAAAAGCGAGGAAATTTCAGCAAGCTAAAGCAATTACGGAACGAGAGACTCAAAAAGGGCGAAATAGAAAATTTAAGAAAAATGTAAGCAATCAGGGTGGGGATATAATCGCAGGGATAAGAAGGTTATTTACCCCTTGAATGGGCTTGAATTTTATTATTTGGGAATTTCTTGCTTACGAAAGGATTTTAAGTGAATATTGATATTCAGGAGATGAGGTTGTACTGGTTGTTTATTCAACAATTCGAAAGTGTGAAATGTTGTGTTTCTTTTTTAATAAAAAATACATATACGAGTGTACATAAGCGTTTAGAACCCTTTAAAATGTGCGTAAAAGTATGCAATGAAATGTTTAAAGTACCAAAAACAGTGTATATTTGTTTATTTTTTAAGATGTACAATTTTGTGGCGTCAATTTGGATACCTGTTGAAGGGTTTTAAGTGCTCTAGTAATTTTTAAGGCCCACCCTATAGTAAAGTGATATTTCTTTGTCATTCCTAGTTAATATTGTCTTTTATTTAAAACCATTCCACTCATATCTAAGAGCTTACAAAGTGATTAGTAAGAGATAATTAATGGCATCTAAATATACACCTAAATCTTTAAGTTTACTAATTAAATACCAAATTTTATTGACTCTTGGCCATAACTTAGCCACACTCCTAGGAGTTCCACTCGGGGGCATCTTTAGCCTCTCGGCCAATGACCAATATACCCTTGAGACTCCCTTAAGTACCAAAAGGGGATTAAGTGTTCAGCCAGGCAGCTTAAGCCGCTTTCGCTGGACCTCAGAGGAACACACATATATGTATAAGCATACATCGTCGTCGCTTGTGTATGTTTATATACGAGTATATATCATTAATGGGCAGGCCGTTGCCGAAATATAAAGCGAAATTGCTGAAAATTGCAAAACAAAAGGCAGGAAATCACCTTTTAATCGCCCGATGGCAATGGAGAGGGGATTCACTGGCCAGCCGCCAGCTGCTACGGGAACTGGCTTAGGTTCAGATGGATGATGGACAGACGAAGGAGGGCGAGGCAGAGCCCTTGTTGCCTTTTGTCTCCTGTCTTGCCAAGTTTTTGGCAGCCGAAAAGCAAAGGCAGGAGTCGGAGTTGGTTGGAGCAGCGGCAGATGCTCTCAAGTGCCCCGATAATCAGTATCCCCCTCTCGGTATCTGTATCTCCCCACGTCAGTGGTATGCGATGCTCGCGATGCTTCAGCACAATTTGATCCTTTTCATTACGTTGCTTCTCTTCTTCTCGTCGGTTTCTTTCCCAGGCCACAGAGCCATGCTTTTGACCATCAAAACCAGTTTCAGTACTTTCCCACAAGCAAAACCAAAAGCAATTTTTGAAAATTGTTATTATGGAAGCGCAGCAAAGCAGAAATTAGGTTAAATTAGAACAAAGAGCGGAGAGCAGATAGCAAAGGCCAAGGATACGAGGCCAGATGGGAAAAGGAGCAAGAGGAAAAGCAGCCAGAGCAGCAACAAAAAATAAATAAAAATACAAACAATAAAATTGCACAGGTGGCCGCCACGAGAAAGGAATACCATGGCCAAAAAAAAGATAGACAAAAATGCTTTTGGTTGTGTGTGTGTGAGTGGCTTGGTTAAATTTAATCAACTTTTCTTTATTTGATTAACAGGGGAAAAAAAGTAAAAATACAAAAAGTACAAGGGCGCGGGAGTGGAAAGTTATGCAAAAACCAGAAAAGACCTTTGGGGACCACTCTAGGCAGAAACCAGAGACACTGAATTCTGTGAAATGCCTGGCAGAAATATTAAACATGAATAAATAAAGGAAAGCTAAATAAATAAGGACGAAAAAAGAGAACCAAAAGTGACCTGAAGGTTGCCAAGGCGAACTTAAAAGATAAAGCCTACTCGTATATACGTATTTCTCAGCTGTTGGCCAGTGTAAACTCTAAACACTCTAAACAAATTGCCTGGGAATATAATTAACTGATTTTATTTAATTCCCAACAAATTAACCAACTTGAACTTGGCCAAAGGTTAAGGCACAAACACCTGCCAGTGACAGGAATATATCAGGATTTCAATATAATTTTGCCAACTCTAATTGCAAGCTGTCTGCACCAGAATACATACATATGTATATATACATATTTACATATGTTGTGTGTCCAGGCATTATGTAACAAATGGCTTTGATGAAAGCTGTCACTTGCAACAGTTGGGCCCAGATACGAGCTATCAGATACCAGAACCAGATACGAGATACGAGATACGAGGAAAGGAACGCAAATGTTTATCATTGGTTATTGATGCTCCTCCCCGGCCTGGCCATAGGATATTGTACGCATGAGAGACTGGCTGTTAAATTAGCAGGGCAAACAAATGCCAGAAGCACAACACAGCAGCGAGGATGGATCAGGAGCAGGAGCAGGAGCAGGAGCAGAGGCAGAACCTGGAGCCAGGGCACTCCCCCGAAGGCAGTCTGACACGGAGGATCCGGTTTCGGTTTCCGAATACTTTGTATATGTGTATATGCCCAACTCTCGTGCCCAACATTTTTACCTTATTTATGTTGATATTTGTTTTGCTTTTGTTTCATGTTACACACCATCCATTCTCTCTCTATCCACACACTGCTCCTTCGGCTGGCACTTCTGTTTCTGCTCCTGTTTCTGTTGCTGGCAATTTGTTCGATTGTTTGAGAGCTGCGAGGAGCTGCTCCTGCCGGTTGTCAGCCCTTTTTGTCATGATATTCTTATTTACCTGATATTTATTTCATGACTCCAATTGTTTTTATTGAAACATTTGACAGGTTGCACTCAAGGAGTTTCCGATTTCCCAGCGAGTCCCTTTTCGATTTTCTTCTGAAAGCTTCTAAAAATTAAATGTTCCTTTTGGTGTGGGAAATATCTTAGTTTCAAATTATGCCCACGTCTGCTGGTTACAGTTTTCTGTGGCCAGGGATTCAGGATCAGGTTGACGTTGACGTTGACTTTGAGGTCGTCCTGGCAACGCTGTAGAACAGGCCTTCCTGCTGGCTGGCCCCCCGAATGCGCATTAACTTAATGGCATTTTGTGGCACCCCCGTTCTTGCCCTATCTACTGCTGAGCGTAACTTTTTCAAGCATCGCACAAAAGTCCTATTAAATTTTTACGACAACTCGCCGTGGAGCAGGAGCTGGGACAGTAGCAAGAGCAGGAGCAGGAGCTGGATCTCTGCTCTTTTTCTATGCGATATGCAGCAGGATAACCCTCATTGCCATTCGCAGCCCCCTTTGGAATCGCTGTCGCGCTAATAGCAAATCCTTGTTAGCTTTCACTTAAGTCGGGCATGTAAAATTTTCACTTTTAATCCATGAGGCAGTCGGTCCTTGGGTATACGAGGAAATTAATTAGCTGAGATGGTTCTGGTGCCTGGCCCTTGTTTATTACAGTCACTCTCAGGGAGTTGCTGGTACACGAAAAACACTTCAAATATTTATGCTTCAATTTTGATTTCAATTAACGCGGCCATTGGCCATTGGCGAGTGTGCCCACACACAGAAACATACACACACAAAAAATTCATTTGTGGGCTAAAAGTTGTGTCTCTCCGCTGCGGGAAATTTAAGCCGCATAAATCACATTTAATTATACCGTTGATGGGCGAAATTTATATGCCAGAGCTGTGTGGCACCTTTCCGCTTTCAATACTTATATTATATATATTCCTGTACCGTCTATATGTATATTGAGGATTTCTCCGTTTTGATGGCCACTTCCCGTCTCGGCCAGAGTTCATATAAAACGCGAACGTGTCGTATTAGCCGCGTTCGTGACCTTTCACATAAAACAACGCCAAGGAGCCGCAGCCCAAGAAGCGCCACACCAACCACCCGCCACCCGCAACTTGCCACCCGCCACCGCTGTGGAACGTGCGTGAAGGCAGAGCAAACAAAGGGGCAGAGGAGCTGGAAAAACAACGAGAAAAATGGAACGAGCAAAGGAAAACTCGGCAAAAAAAAAAAAAAAACAGTGGCTGCGCGGCACCAATGAAAATACAGTGCCCCAGCACAGCAGCCCCCAAAGTGTTCGATGCCGCCGATTGAGGCACAAACGCAGCTCTGGCATAAATATTCATGAATATTTTCCATATTTCTGTTGATCTTCTGTTGCCTTTTTCGCCGACGAATAATTGAATTTGATTTTGGGGTCGGGGTCGGGGCCTGCAGAGGCCCAATGCCCAAATATTACGTAAAATAAAATACATTTACATGTGACTTGCCCCGCGCATCTAGAAGTAAGTCAAACAGTGAATCAATTTGAGGCAATTCTCCCAATAAATTCTCCTTCAAGCCAAATAGTGGAGCTTAACAACATATTTTCCTTTTTATTTATTTAGTTTCTCTCCCAACCGGTACCAATAATATTCAATCAAGAGGAATTTCAATTCGAAAGTCTCCTTTAATTGGGACAAATGTCATTTCTTTTATTAGTTAAGTCAGGGTTAAAGCAAAAGGGAAAAAACTCTGAAAGCGGGAATTGAAAGGAGTAATTTATTTATCTTTCGGTTACCCTTTTTTAGGAGTATATACGAGTATGTCACATTGGCGACACAGAGACAGACGGTCCCATTCATATACTCATTGCATTCATTAGCAAGACACTTTCTGCCAGCCAACAACCTTTATTAGTCAATTACTGGGGGACATTTCTATGACTGATGGTCGGTCCTATACCGAATGAAAGGCAAGCCAAAGAACGGAGAACACAGAGCGGCGGATACCGAACCCACACAGAGATCCTCGGGCTATGTGGGCGATGCATTCATTGAGGGCGCCATGAATGTGACCCAAATGGCATTACCTTGGTTTACACAGCACCTCGCCGTCGTCGCCGCCATCGGTGTCACTCAGCAAAATTATTTCTATGCATATTGTATATGCATGTGGAAATTTATGCAGCTTTTACCACCGAGCGCTAAGGGATGCAGCTCTCTGGCTGAGGGGGCTGGGATGCAAATCCAGATCGCATCCGCCGACGGCGGCAGCGGCGGCGGCATCAAGCAGCTTTGGGGATTTACACGCTTTGGGCAAAGCTGCAGCTTGAGCGGCAAGACCTGCTGCAGCTGGCATTATTGTTGCAGGTTCCTGGCTCCTCCACGTTCACGCTTCAAGCTCTCAGCTCCCTGCGCTCCACGCTACTTGCTTCTCCTTTCATCCCTCCCATATCCATCATGCTCCGCTTGTCTGCCTGGTTATGAAACGCATTTATAATAAATGGATTTAGCATTCAATTCCCAGCACATAATCCTAGCCGCGAGTGTAACAAAAGAATCTCGGCCAGCTTACAAGCTCTTCCCGCTCATCATCCTGAGCGTGACTTTATTTTATGAAATAAAATGGGCTCAAAAATTAAAGGGAACTGTCTGGTCTATGTTAGTCTGTCATGATTTTTGTCACTAATTTATTTAGATTTTCAAGAGAGACTTAAGAAGTTTCTTGCAGATTCTTTGGAGAAGAAATTAATAGAAGAATTTGTTCAATATTTTAAATAAAATGAATATTAGTTTTCTATTAAAAACACTTGGTTTCAAAGCGTTCTTTTGAGTTTTAACCTTAATGCAGTTGCCCAAATGTGCTTTGGTTACTTTAATAATAGAAATGTTGTACCTATTATTGTTAAACTTCATTTTATAGCTCAAGTTTATTAATTTCTCTTTCGCTTTCTTCTACAGTCCAATGGCCTAGAGCTCTCGGCTGATCACAAGCGTCGCCACTGCCGCTTCCAGAGCGAGCAGATCCACCAGCTGCAGCTGTCCCAGCGCAACCTGCGCCGCCAGGTGAACGAGCTGCGGTTCCATCACATCGACGAGCGGGTGCGCAGCATCGAGGTGGAGCAGCATCGCATCGCCAATGCCAACTTCAACCTGAGCAGTCAGATTGCCGCCCTGGACAAGCTGCACACTTCCATGCTGGAGCTGCTCGAGGACGTCCAAGGTCTGCAGACAAAGATGGACAAGAGCATTCCAGAGTTGCGGCATGAGATCTCGAAGCTGGAGTTCGCCAACGCCCAGATCACCTCGGAGCAGAGCCTGGTGCGTGAGGAGGGCAAGAATGCAGCCAGATCCCTACAGGCCATGGCCGTGAGTGTGAGTGTCCTGCAGGAGGAGCGTGAGGGCATGCGCAAGCTGACCGCCAATGTGGACGAGCTGAGGACAAATGTGGATCGCCTGCAGTCGCTGGTCAACGATGAGCTGAAGAGCAAGGTGGGTAGTTGACTTGAAAATCTATTGCATATTTTAGATAACTTCATTTTGGTTTAAATACTTTTTATTTTTGTTTGCAAACTAACTGAGTTTTTCCCCCATTTATTTCTCCCTTCCCCTGCAGCTCTCGCACCTGAACAAGCCCCACAAGCGACCCCATCATCAGCAACTGCAGCAGGACCCTGAAAAGGACTTGCCCATAGACTCCGCTCTGGCCGAGACCCTGGTCAGCGAACTGGAGAACGTGGAGACTCAGTACGAGGCAATCATCAACAAGCTGCCCCACGACTGCAGCGAGGTGCACACTGAGGCGGACGGACTGCATTTGATAGCGCCCGCCGGCCAGCGACATCCACTGATGTCGCACTGCACCGCCGATGGCTGGACGACGGTGCAGCGTCGCTTTGACGGCAGCGCCGACTTCAATCGCTCCTGGGCGGACTATGCCAAGGGCTTTGGGACGCCAGGCGGCGAGTTCTGGATTGGAAACGAGCAGCTGCACCATCTAACACGGGACAATTGCAGCCGGCTGCAGGTGCAGATGCAGGACATCTACGACAACGTCTGGGTGGCCGAGTACGCCCGCTTCTACATCTCATCAAGGGCCGATGGGTATCGGCTGCAGATCGGCGAGTACAAGGGCAACGCCTCGGATGCCCTCAACTATCAGCAGGGTATGCAGTTTTCCGCCATCGACGACGACCGCGACATCTCGCAGACGCACTGTGCTGCCAACTATGAGGGTGGCTGGTGGTTCTCTCATTGCCAGCACGCCAATCTCAATGGGCGCTACAACCTGGGCCTGACCTGGTTCGATGCCGCTCGCAACGAATGGATCGCGGTCAAGTCCAGCCGGATGCTGGTCAAGCGTCTGCCCGCCGCCGAGTGCCAAGCGGGCGTCGCTCCCGCCGCTTCCGCTTCCGTATCCGTTCCGCCTCCAACGGTGGCGAGCACGGCGCAGCAAGCCACGACGGGAGCGACGCAGCCGAGCGGCGTGGGCGTGGTTCAGTTCGTGACCGAAAGGCAGGCGTAAGTGAGCTGTTTTCCCGCCAATTCCCCCGGGGGGAAACTGCTACAGTGAACCACCAGAGCCATGCCTACTATAGTTGGCAGGGCACTGTTTGTCTGCAAGATCTAAAAGATCCCGGCAGGATCCCCGCAAGTGTACATAATCAGCGGATCAGAACTAAGTTGTAGCATTAATCTTCGACAGGAGCTTACACTTACACTTACCCACTAGGCGTATGCGTAATTTAGTTGGCAAGACCCGCTCCACCCCCTCCCCGTATACATATTCGATTCTTCGGTCTTTCAATAAGATCTCATAGAGGCTTAAGTTCCGCAGCAGCAGCAGCAGCAGCAGCAGAAGAGAGAGTGAGGGACGCTAGCGGTAGCATATCATTTGAGAGAGTGCAGAGTTAATGTCTAGACATAATCGAACCCCTAAAAACCTAAAGATAAACCTTAAACTAAAACTAATCTAGTGGTAATGTGTAAAAGAGGCCTAATCCGCTTAGGCTCATCTCAGACAAATAATAAATATATACACGGAGGCATATGTACTTGCCGCAGCGTTAGGTTCTAGTTGTAGCTCCTAAGGTCACCATATCAGTCATATGAGGTATACATCCACTAGGAATAGCGTTGGTAAATATGTACTTGTAATTGTTGTACCATACGATAGTGTCTACGCATCCGTTTCCGTGCTTACTACATAAGTGTGTCTGCTTCAGTCCAAGCCCAAAACTTCAACCGAAACCGCCCCCTAAACCCCCTAAGCCCCCTAAAATAGAACCGATGGAGTCGCATGCCAAAGAGATCGAGTCAGAAATAGTTACAGTCCTCCACGAAGCCAGCTTATACGGGAAAGCACAAATGACTATTTTCTGCAGTTTTGCATATATACCAAAAACCACAAATAAAAAAGAAAAGGAAAATATAGAGAGAGGGGCAGAAACCACAAGAGCTAATAAATTGCATTTAGCACTTAAGTTATAAACTATATTATTATGTATACATTAATTTTATGTCCTGTAAATTAAGCAACTGGGAAAGGGTGAGCCAGAAAACAGCTTGGCCGCCGTATTTTACAATAAATGGATTGATGTGAAAAGAAAAAACCCATAAAGAGAATCAAGGCAATATTTTAATCATGAGTGGAGTGGGGAGTTAAGTGCGAGCAATCCGCAGCCAATTTATTAATTAAAGCGTTTCAATTATAAGATCCTTTCCCCCTTTCAAGCGAGCAGCAAAGTATGCTACATGTTTCACACACTGCCATATAAATAAATACGGAAATGAAGATATACTCGTATGTATATATTTCAATTGAAAGATGTTTGCACCCGGAGTGCAGACGGAATAGTTTTCGTATTTTCCCTCCACTTCGGCGGGAGGGAAAGCTTGAGCTTGGGGCCATTTATCAGCACGTGAAAAGTTGCCAAGAACTTTAATAATGCAAAACTCAAACATTTTTCATCATCTCCTTATATTGAGACCTCCGAAAACGAGAGGGGCGGCGTACTGGCATCAAAGGCGTATATAGAGTGGGCGTGGCCTGACACGCTGATCTCCTTATTTATGCATTTATTTTGTTGACATTTCGCAGTCAAAACTTGCTGAGCTGCAAATGGATAACTGGCTCTCCATCCGACTTCGACGACGTTGGCAAAGTTCAAAGTGTGTGTGCGTCCCCCGCCCCAAAAATAAGTAAAAAATACTACAAAAATCGCAATGAAATGAAAAATGCAGGGCAATTTTGTTATGCAAATGCGACGCAGAGTTAGACAGAGAGAGAGAGAGAGAGACTGGAGAGCGTTCGAAATGTAAAACTTGTGACATTTATTTATAGAGAGACAACCAACCGGATACGGCCATACGTCCACCATTCTCCACTTTAGAGAAGTGGCTTTTAAATTCATTCCCGGATCCCACTCGGGGTCGGTCAGCAAGTCAACACAGGAGTTTCTGCACCATTTAACCTGAGAGCGTCTTGCGAATGAAATCAAATTTGGTGTGAAGCCAAAGAGAATCGTTCTTGTTGTTGTTGGTGAACAAGGACCCAAAGAAAATTGCGTACAAAATGGGCACTCGGAACAAAAAAAAACAAAAAAGGAAAAAGGCAAAAAGCGCTGCTGCTGGCTCACCTCCAAAGCAAATAAATGCGAAAATGGAAAAGCGTTTCGCACGCATTTAAAATGGAAATCATTTATGGTCGAGCGGGCTTCCGGCACTCATTGTGTGTCGTCTCCATCGCCCATTTGCATTTCCGGCAATTAACAAAGGACTCGCCCCGAGGACAGTGCATCCTCCCGACCAAACAAGCCAAGTGAACTCAGCTACGAATTGATGCATAGTCCGTCCTTTAGGTATTTTGTAATATTTAATATTTACAAGATTTTTATTATGCTTTTCCACTTTCCCACTTTTCCTTTATTTTTTTCTTCTCGCTTTTAATGCATTTTTTATGGGATGTGCAACATGGCGTATGAGCAATTAAAATGCCAGCCAGCGCTTACGCATAATTATCATAATTAATACGAAGCTTTGTGATCGACTAAAGCCCGCCACCACTCGGCGAGAGCAAAAACAATTTAAATGCGAGTATTTTATATGCAAAATTATATTTCACTCCATTTTATTTTATATCCTGACACACATCTCGACGGTTTAATTAAAAGGCATAATGCCTTAAGCCCGGATAGGGTTGGTCTGAAAGTAAAAAAAAAAAAAGCGTTACAATAAATTTTTACGACTCTAATGCGGAGCCCAAATGACACAGAAACCCTCGGGCCAAAATGGCGTGGCAAGGCGAAGGGGCGGGCCACCATATGTGCTCTGAGTAAAAGGGGGCAAAGAGCAAACGCTTGTTAGCCTTCTCTTTTAATCAGCTCTCGTCGCGTAGTTTTGGACCGTCTTCTTGCGGCTGAGCCAGATAATAGGGCCGCTTTGGCAACGCATGTGTCCTCGGCGAAAAACGGGGGAAATATATGCTAATTTTAATTAGCCCAAAATTTACATACTCGTACATATGCCACGCACACTATCCAGCTCGGTTCCTGCTCCACTTATGTACCCTTGCCCTTTTTCGAGAGGCAGCGCCACTCACTCACTCACTAGTTAGTTACTTATGACAATGCCAGCAATTGGATAGACATTTTTTGGAGAGCAACTCCTCTTCGGTCCTCTTCGCCCTGTGGCAGGGAGCACGACTAATTCAATATTGCAATGAAGTTAAAAGTTTACCAACAGATTTCTATAATTAAATGGGATTACTTTGGCAAGTGAGACTGAACTATAATTGGAGGGAAATAACTATGTTTGCTGTACGCCTTGTACGCCTTGGTAAGTACCCATTATCTATACACTATAATAACTTTTGGGTTATTATGTTTACATTTAAAACATTATATTAAAATTTTTAGAAAATTACAAACAATACGATGTCTTTTTGAAGCCTTTAATTAACTGTAATGTACGCTGTCGATGTTAAAAACTGTATCCACATTAAATAAAAACGCTCTGCCGTTATATTGCAAAATGACTTGAATCGTATAACAACGGGCTTAAGGCTTAACTTAAATCACTCAAAATGCATGTCCTTAGGTTATATGTATACTTATATGAATACTTATCGTTAACCTATAAACATACAACTAGTGATGAATAACAAAAAATCAAAGAAAACCCATCCTCTATCCGTCATCATTACAGATTTGTATAATTAAATACGAGTTCTTTGGCGATTGAGTCTAGAGGAGAACCATCATTGGAGGAAAACTATGTTTTATGTCTTTAAAGCTTGTCTATGATCCAATTTGGTTTTATTTTTTATATATTATTTATTTCGATTTTTTAATTTTAACAATAAAAGTATATTTATTTATATAATAAATTAAATCAAATCAAAAACAAATCTCATCACTAAAGATAGAAAATAACAATATATTATTTATACGATGACTGATATATTTTCTTTGAAAAAAAGAGGGACATTTCCATAAAGTTTTATGATTTTAATTTCACATTGTAAAAATAAAATGTTTTATAAATTTCACATTTGCATTTTAATTGAGCTTTTGAGGCTATGAAGACATTTTCGTATAAATTTATTGTGGCAGCCGCGGGCTGAAAACGCAAAATCCACCGCAATATACACATAATTTTCCATGGTTTTTGGTAACTTAAAATTGGAAATTGCTCAATTATCTGAGGAATTTTATTAATATTCAATGGTACAAAAGGTATTTTGATTCTTTTTTACTGTTTCGATTTTATTAAAATTTGAAAACTATGTCATATGGGCGAGTCCTTACCGAAAATCCCTGCCGTTCTCCTTTGGTGACGTCTGGCCAAACAGAAGAAAAAAGCAATCACGCCTTTGTGGGCCGAGACTCGAAAGTCTGAAGAGATCCTTTACTCCGTTGCTCCTTCAGCCTATTTGCTGCTGTTTGCCCCTTTTGAGGACCTTTGCGTTTCGTTTCTTTTTTTTTTGTATTTTCGAGGTTAAACGCTGCAGTGCATTAAACCCCCGGCGGCGGTGGCGGCGGAGGGGGAAAATGGAAGGGAGTAAAGGAATAAAAGTCAGCCGAGAGTCTTATTGTTTTCTGGTTTTTATCTACGAGCTGCTATTTCAGCTCTGTCACTGCACCAGCTCCTCCTGCGACGTTTGGCGATTATTGTTGCAAAGTTAGTTGACAACTTGCCGGGCCTCCTCCTGACAGTTCTCAGTCCAGGACACCACCCCCATGCAGATGATGGGCCGCCAAGCGTAATAAGGCCGCAGTCAGGAGAAGTCTAGTGAAAATAAACAGTTGGACAGCAGACTTGGGCATAGTTGCTCGGCAAAGGCATCGGCATCTCAGTTTCGCAGTTTCTCAGCTTCTCAGTTTCGCAGTTGTGCAGTTTTGCAGTTTTGCAGCTCCTGCAGCTACCCAGCTTCGCAGTTCATAGTTCGCCTGTTGTCTCCTCATTGTCCTTGGCCATTCCTTATTTTCACTTCAGCTCGACTCTGGCTATGGCTCTGGCTATGGCTCTATATTATTATTATGTCTTGGCCCGGGACGGCAAAGTTTGCGATTCTATAACGACTTTGAATTTTTAATAATACCCCCGCTGGAAGTCTGGCAGTGCTCTCCTCTCGGTTGAAGCGGCTTAGCATTGTTACGAATTTAATGCGTTTTTGGTTGAGGATCGTGGGGCATCACGGGAAATTGAATATCCGTTAAGATATATTAACAATTTATGCCGCCCCGATTGCCGGGCCACGATACCAGCCCAGCAGCAGAGAGCTGAAGCTATATGCTTTGTGAACCAAATTGAAGGCGAATTGAAAATGAAACGGAACCAAAATATACACAGAGATATACGGCGGGAACGGGAATGTGGAGCAGTAAGAGCAGTCATCGTCAGGGCCATAATGAGCAAGTCAATAGCCTGGCCAGTAACTCGAAAAGGGAGCTGGCGGCGGCAGGCAAGGCGGAAAAGCAGGAAAAGCCAGCCAGGGAGGCAAGCAGGCAGGCAATCGATGAGGGAGTAAGGAAGCTTCCTTGCTGGCAGCCAGAAGCCATTCGCTCCTTGTCATGCAGCGACAGAGACGTGCGATAAAAAGCAGATTGCAATTTGTTTTACTGATTTCCATGCTTTTGGCTTTATTTGCACGACGGAAACTTTCATTAACATCAAACAGAAACTGGAATCGAGGCAGTAATGGCAATTGGCAACGGCAGGAGGAGCCAGAGCCAGAGCCAGAGCTTGGGGCCTGGCGCAAACCGAATTTAAGCCAGACCAAGCAAAAGATCCATCTCCAATTCCTTGCAATGGCTCCACATTAAGTTGCATCCTTCATTTGGCCAATTTTGGCCACCTAATTGATACAACAAGCAAACTGGCCACAAAATGTGACTGACAGAGTGACGACGAGTGGGGGACGAGGCCCCCCTTCTGACACCTCACTGAATTCCACAAATTCGTTGGGCAAATTGCACAGACTATGCACAAGTCCTACTACAACCAATTAGTTGGCAAATAATGGAGAGAAATGACTTTTCATCTCTCGACCGCAAACAAAGTCCTTTTGTACTTCCTTTACCCACTGGGCTGGGGAAGGGGTGGAGCTGGAGACGAATCCGGAGACTGAGACAGAGGAAGCCACTTTATTTATGCATGGCGTCTGGCTGTAAGGATGTCGAAGAATGGCCGCAACTTTTGTTGTGTGTTTCAAGTAATTTGAACAAATTTGCGAGACATTTTGTGGCCTCGGTGCAAATATTTTATGCCCGACCTAACCACCCCCATCATCATCATCATCATCATCATCATCATCATCATCAACATCAACGTCCTTTGCGGACAAAGGCCAATTAACTTAAATAATTAGGCAAAAGTTTGGCCTTCTAGATGAATCTCTGCCGGTCGAGCTGGTTAAGTAATTTCAATAAAATGTTATCATTCTGTTGTTGTCGAGTTGCCCAAGGAAATCCAATCAATTATCAGCCTAAAAGGGGGAAATACTAACTCATCCCCGCCCCGTCCGGAATCCCAATTCCAAGCAGAAGTCAAACTAGCAGTGGAATGGGAAACAAGCTGCGTCGCCGGGCCAATACGGAGGAGTCCCGCAGTAATCATCGAAAGAAGCCACCAGGAAGATGGCCCTTCTGGCGGATTGTCTACTGGTTTGGGATCGTATTCCTGTTGTTCCTAATCTCTGTGGGCATGTATTTCACCCTCAAGTCGAACTTTGGCGAGTGCTCCTCCTATGATGTGCGCTGTGATTGAATGTACCCGGGGTAATTGTAATTGGAGATACATATGTACAGACCTGTTTACACCAACCAGGTGAGTCCAGGTATAGATCCAATAATGTATGTACCCTTTAATATCTGTAATTACATTTCAGCTTGATAAAAAATTATCAAGATGTTTGCTCGCCGTAATATCAGCCTCGAACGCCACAAGGTCGATGATGGATGGAAGATCGCTTTCATGGTTATCCTGCTCATAATATTGGCCGTTTACATTTGCCTATTCGTTTTATTTGTACTATACAAAATCCGGGGAGACAATCAATACGGGGTGAGTGGTATTTATACATTATTATGGCCTAATATAGTACTAACTCGATTTTATATTTCCGCAGATCCAATTATAAACCAAAATATTCATATTTCATTTTTGTGTCCGAATTAAAGGCTTAGCTATTATGCAGTTCTATCTGTTCATTTGCACTGCCGCTCGCTTATGGTCTCGGATTTCCAATTAATGCCAGATTAAGACCGCCCCATTGTTGATGAATACAAAGACAAGGACATGAAGCCGCACACTATCCCGTGCTTCACATGCAAATACCCTTGGTTTTCGTATCTCAGAATGTGTGTGTGTGCGAGTGTGCATCCTGATGCCATTCAAACTTATTGGAGCGCTTCCTTTTGATGGCGTCCCGGTTGACTCCTCAATGGCGAAACGCGTTTTAGTTGAATGAAGCTAGTGAATGCACATATTTGGCCAGAGATAAGAGAAAAACGCATGTGGCTGCTCTCGCTGTCAATTATTTGTAGTATTAATTAAGAGATTGCAAAAATATGCATTGCTTGTGGTACCATTTTTTTTTTAACTTCAGAAACTGACAACTAATTATTACAATTTATTTTAGGTATATATTATATTTATATGAATATATTCTTATTTAGGTTTTCCATTGATTAATATGTGATATAAGGCAGTGATCCGTCACATTTTGACATTGCGTTTGTGTGTGTGAGAAATTAAATAAAGTAGTTAGAGATGAGAAAACAAATATCTTTAACTAAAAATAGCTATAAACTATGAAAATAGCTATTAAACTTTAAAAACAGCTAGACTCAACTAAATAATTACAAGGGGGCATGTACATGTGTCGGCAGAGGTCCCGCAGATAAATTTTCTGACCAGCTGGAAACTTTGCCACCTTTACTGGTCTATACTTTACCTGCTACTCTTTTATATGTTTACCATTTTCCAACTTTACTGTATTTTACTATTTATCTAATTATAACTTTAATTCTCTGCTTACGGCATATTGCAGATTTTTGTTGTTAAACATTAATATATGTGGCCTCAACTTTTTGGTAAATGTAAAATCCTTATGAGAAGCCATCAGTCAAGGTCGGGGCTTAACAAAGATTTGTCGGCGATTCGGGCTTTTATTTCTTTGACACTTTGCCAGACTCCAGAGCAGGTGAAATATAAATAAACTTTTTAATGAACTTCAAGATTTATTGCCGGCAGCGGCAGCAGCAGCCGCAGCATCTGTCTGACACTTTGCGGCCTACAATTTTGGCTTTGGAATGTGTGGTGTTGCTCGTACTCCCAAGAATCCGTTGGATATTTCAGATATTTAAGACAGAACCGAACTTAAAGCAGCCAGTGGAATATTCTGCAAGTAATTGCACTCGGTTAGTCAGTGGGGGAAGCCACAAATAATATTTTAATGCTTGCTCTGCATTTTACGAGCTTCCCATTGGTTGCACACACGCGCACACACTGCGTATGCGTAATGCCGATAAAATGGCATTAGTATAATTGAACAGAGTCCTGGCCGGAGTCCTGGGATTAGGCCAGGGCAGGTGGAAATGTAAAATGCACAAAGCCCAAGCGACTAATAAGCCTATTATAAGGGGGAGCTGTGGACGCTAAAAGCAAGACTTTGATGATAATTAACAATTTCCAGCCATCAATTATCGCAGAGAGGCACAGCGCAACAGATATTGAACTTGAAAAAGAGTCCTAGCTACCAGCTCGAGGATTAGTCTGGTAATGCCCTTTGCCCTGTGACTCTCTCGGTCTGCAGCTGTATCTTCTGGGTGTATCTGTGTCCGAATCCTCTTCCTGCTTCCTACAAATCCCTGGCTCGAGCACAAGCGATTTGGCAGCAGTGTATTGACCCAATTGTGCTTACTTCTCTTACCAATGGATTGGAATTCGGGCCAAAGCGAAAAACAAAATGAAAATAACAGAGAACGAAAACTTTGGCTGCAAGTTAAGCTGGCCAAAAACTTCAGGTTGAAAACGGTCCGGAGTCGTCGCCGGTAGCCGGAGTGCTTAGCCAGCGATTGCTTTTGGCCAGGTCCTTAGTCCTTGATCCGGGCTTAATTTGTGCTCGATTGGCCAGTAAAAATGCGAACTAAATCTGAATCGTGGCGCGCCAATTCAACAGGCACGTAGTCCTGCGACGACGCAAAAAAAAAAAAAACAACGGTCGCCGACATCCCGCCAAAGCAAAGGACAAACAAAACATTTGACATAATGTGCGGATTTTTGTGTCGCATAAAATGCTATATGGCATATGCACCTCTCCCTTCAGTCCGCCTTATATGTAAGTGTTGACACAAATATAGCACGGCACGTGCTATGTGTGTGAGTGTGTGGTATGTAAATAACGCACAGCCCGACGCGTGGGTGAGTGTGCGAGTGTGTAAGTGCTGTGTTTGCGCTTCCGTCTGTCAGGACGTTATATGTTGGATGTTGGATATGTGTTGCCGCCGTGTTGCTTATGCTCATCGTCCTTGTAATGATTGTCGCCAGCCGCCTGCACGTGCTTTCCTGTTCGATATTTGCCTTGGTCGCCTCGCTCGTTTCCGTTTTTATTTTTTTTTTTTCTCTCTCTGTAAGAATCTGTATTTAAAACCGGACTCGTTTCGAGTATTTGCATTTCATTGCACATCTATGGCTAAAATTTGTTATGCATTTTACTTCCTTTTTTAAACATGGCGAGGAATGTTTTCTAAAAATTGAGCTAGATTTTTAGATTGTGCATGGAGACTAGGGAATTTCTAGTAAGTATCCGAAAATATCCAGGAAAGCCCTTGAACTTGATGTGTGTATACCGAGGAGGGAAATTTCCTATATGATATATAAAAAATATCTCTCTTTATATCACACAGAAAATATCGTTTATATTTATATATCGAAGTATTGAAAAATATCGCATTTGACCTTAAGATATTGATATTATCTAATATCGAATTATCTAACACATGTATATCGCATCGTTAAAATATTGATATACATAGCGACTTTTTTATTAACATGCATAATATTTCCAGTAGATGCCATTTTGAAGGAACTTTATTTACAGCCTGAGGCAGAGACTTATATAATCTTAAGCTAACATTTCTTTAATAAAATCAAATGACTTTTTTTAAGAACTACCATGATGGTTAAAAGGACTTAAACAATTTACTGCGTAGCTTAACTGATATAAAAAGATGGCAAATTTTATTTAAATATATTTTTGATAGTATAAAATTCAATGAAATTGATGAACTAGCCAAGTTAGATCAACTCCGAAAGAAAATGCAATTTATGATTTATTTCTCTGTAAGCCAAACGACTGGTGTTACTTTAAAAAAAAAGGGCAACGTACATATTTTTGGCAAATACATATATGTAGGTTATCAAATTATTATACTGAGTAAAAATGAGAGCTCGGCTGGTTTTTTGCTCTCGCATAAATCATATTCTCCAGCTGAAGCTATTGCTGGAACTGGAGCAGGAGCTGGTACTGGAGCCACAGCTCCCATCTATCCATCATGGCTAGCAGATAGCTTAAAGACCACTCAAGCACTCAGGAGCAGATGATTACCGAAACGAAACCGAAGGAGCAGACATCCTGTAGATTCTGCTGATGCTGGTGCCGCCGAAGCTGCTCCTGTTCCTGTGTGCATCCGAGGTCGTGTCCCATGGCCGAGCCATTGTGGCTGCCCATGCATTTGGCCTGCATCGGAAACAAGAAATTGTAAAGTGCATGAATACAAAATGAACTGCGAGTACATTAAAGTCCTTTTCCCCTTTTTTTTTTTGCGCCAGCCCTCTCTGGCCGTTGGGTCCTCTCGCTTTTTAAAACGAGAATGAATACACTCGAGCGTAGTTCGCAAATACTTCAAATACTTCACATGCAATAAAAACACACACAAAAAGAAAAAAGCCAGAACGGAAACCGCAGTTACAGATACACAGATACAGCTACACCGAGAGAGGAAAAGAGAAAGACGATACAGGAAAGAGACGGCACTCGGACAATTTGCATTGTCTGCTGCCGGCCATTGCGGTTTGTCCGGGATTTCCGTTCGACGTTTTTTCTTTTCTTTGTTTTTCCCCATTTGCCCACTTCCCACACTTTTCCCACTTGTACGGCCTGAGAGAGATAAAGCCCTGAATTGAGGCATTAATTGAATTGATTGAAATTGGCATCAGTGTCGTGGACAAAAAAGAGATCGGACAACTTTCCCACTTCGCAATATGCAAAGCCAAAAATAAAAAGCTTCATGATTTTGGGAAATAAACTAATACAGGCATCTATCGCTATTAGAGGATTTTCGACTAGCATCAGGTTACACTGTTCCTTTTTTAAGCTAAAGATATTTGTACAATTTAATAAATATATAAACAAAATACTAAGCCTGGATAAGAGATGACTGAAAATATCGATTTATCGATTTAACTTGATTCGATTTAATTTGCTTTGTTTTGTTTGGTATATCTAATTTGTCTAAAAACAGCAAAAACTAAATTTAAGCTATCATTGTTCCTTCTATCTCCAAATTTCGATATATCCAACATTCCGATATTTTGGATATGATATTTAGCGCGATATTTGTATCGATATCTCATAGCAGACATTTCCGCTTGCTGCACATAAATACATTCCTGTAGTAGTCCGCAGTATAGATTTGTGAAATTATATTTATTTATAGGGTTATGACACTTAATTGTCGCCTTGAATAAAAAATAAAATATATGCACACATTCTTTATTAAAATAAATACGTATATTGTATCATATATTTATGTGTACAATTGTTTGAATCAAAACAATAATATGATGTTACGGTGCCTGTTTACTGAAAAAATTAAAACATATCAGTACCTTTCTGCCCTGTATTGTTTTATCACAATATTTCCTAACGAAAACCTATAATAATTATAAATATGCTTCTTAAATCCTCTGAAATTATTTGCGATTTTTATTAAGTGAAATTATGACTTTCTCCCTGAAAAATGAGTTTGGCGAATTTTAAATTTTCACTGTTTTGTATTAAAATTTGTATTTTTGTTTGGTCGAAAGTTTCGTTTTAATTTTGCATCCATATTGCCGTACAATGATGGCTTCTGCTCTTTCCCCTCTCGCTATTTTATTCTCTTTCCCGCCGAGCTTTGCTCTAATTCCCATTCAACATCGAAAAACTTTTATTCCATTGTTGAAATTTGCACAATCTTGAACTTTTAAGTACTCGAGGCCATATAGCGATGGCCGTGGTTATAGTGCTATAGTTTCAACGGGATGATACCGCAACGTGTGTGCGTGGCGGTGAAAGTTTGCGGCTTCCTGAAGCGCTTCCCATATTTCGATTATTTACAAAATGGTTTCAATTGTTTAGGCCTGGCTTCTACTCTCTCACAACGACATCACATCCTGGCCGATTGCTGGAGGCCATAACCATTTCGTTGATTTCGGTGGCTCTGTGCGATGGCATTTCTGGATCCTGTGGCTTGTCATAGTGCTTCAGAGTTCCATTGTTCTCGATGGCAAAGTTAATCGAAGCTTAATTAGTTGGCTTGCTGATGGCTGATGTCGGAGAATGGGTTCTCGGGGCTCTTTCCGGGCTGGCAGCTGGGCCGCCGCACAATTGAGTCACTGTTGTTAACTTAACCAGCATAATGAGTCGAAAAACTGTGGCCAACTGTAGCAAACAGGAACAGCACCCAGCCAAAGATGCCCAATTAGGCCCTGACATTGAGCGGAAGAAAAGTTTTTCGTGTACTTTCGCTCCTTTCGGGCTTAAAGTCGTTCCCAAAAAAAGTTAAGCATGACTTGGAGTCAGAGTTGAAAATACCAAAAGAAATATGCCGCTGAGTTTCTAATTTAATAGGGGTAGAAATATTTCATGAATTCCATCTAATTATGAAAAGAAATGAAAAGAATTTTTAAGTTAATTGAGAAAAAAATATCTACTTAGTATACAAGAGATATTTTTAATGAAAGTAATGCTTAATTTGATCTTGAAAGTTCATTTACTAGTGAGCTCTAAAAATATTCATACTTTTTTTTTGGTACCGAATTCAGTGTAGATTTTTGTTTTTTTTTAAGCGAAGTATACATTTTTAAGGAGAACCCTAGTGTTTTCTGTAGCATTCCATTTAATTTCACCTTTTTCTATATTTTACTCAGTGTTACTTTTGATTCCTCGAAATATTAATGATTCAAATTTAGGGGATTAGTTCCCCCATTTAGACACTGCCTTGGCACTGATTGATTTGTTTTTGGGGCAAAAGAAAAAGAAAAGAGTTACTATGCATCATTTAACCGACATATTTCAAAGACAAATTCCAGCGCAATTGCAGACAGTGGAGCCGCGTAATGAATTATATAAGTAAATATGCACGGTATGTGCTTGTATTTGCTGGATTCCCACGCACAATTCCTTTCTTTTATTTTTTGTTTTACCATTTCACCAATTTTATATATATTTTATGCATGGCTTTGTCCTGACACAGACACGAGGACGTCTCGGAGAAGGATGTACGCACATATCAGTCCCCATATATATGTATGTATATGTAATATATGAGAATAGCTGACACGTTTTCGCACACGGAGACAGCTGCACATCTCCGTCTTATCTGTGGCCCTTAAATTCGGCCCCGAAAAGTATGCCATTAAATGTTCAACGCTGAAGGAATTAAGTGAAAATGCTGATCAGATGCGGAGAGAGTGGAGAATAAAGTAAAAAATAAAAACAATTAAATGACAGTGCCCCGTCGACCCTTTGTGACACAAACACACACACCCATATACATATACATATAGATATATATATTTTAACATCATTTCGTGCATCATCATTTCATTTCATTTCGTTTTGGGGCCTCTTGTAATTCCCTTACACACACACAGAAAGCAGTCATTAAAAATGAGTGAATTTTATGGGCCACACGCGTACATATGCACGCGCTCTCTCTCTAATGAGGTTACACATAAATTAGCTTAAATACGTGAGGAATAAATGCACGACGAGTTTTATTCATCTGTTGTTATTGCGGCAGAAATCATCTCACGCCCTGTTAATTTTATATTCGAGTTTATATTATTGTTGTTCGCTCCAGCAGCACAAGTATTTTTTTTCCCCCGTCCACGTAGCAGGCGTTGCAAATGCATTTAACACTTTAATGGCATTAATTTAAATAAAATGCCGCACACGAACACACACACACAAGCCCACATAAAAATGGCAAAATAAGAGGCGATCCAAATAAGAAATCAGAAGCAATTTGTTGCCCTCTGGCAACTCTGGGGGGCCATGTGTAAGTCAGCAGAGTCTCCTGACTGCGTTTTTTTAATGCGGAAAATGCATTTTATGTTTCACTCCACAGGCAGGATATCGAGGGACTGCCACGAAGGACGACGACGGAGCACAGCTGTCGAAAGCAGTAGGAAACTACCAACTGGTAACTGGCTGTGGCGGCAGCTCAGATGTTCGCTCGACTTGAGCTGAAAGGCAGTCAACAGGACAACAGGGTTCCTAAGGCCAACATCTCCCTATTTTTTGCTCCTCCACCCTATTCCCCCTTGGCTTTGCTGATACACTCGTCGTAATCCTACCAACTGGCCACAGACTGCGCTGCAACTTCGTATGGAAAACTTGGCTTAGAGAGAGAGAGACGCGAGACCGGGACCCCACATTAAAATCGATTTCTGTCAAATGGCGGACGGCGCTTGTATATTTAATTAACAGCAAACATTGAGCCAAATGAAGTGTAAATATTTTATTTAATTGCGCTCTCAAATTGCCGCTCAGTACGTTCATACGTACATATATCGGCATTTTGGCCTTTGAATAGTGTTTTGCCCAAAAATCAACAGCGACAACAAAAAGCCGTAATAATAAACAAAATTGTGCATGAGCCAAAAATATTCATGCAATTAGGCAATGAGTAAACAAAGAGCCAATGCCAGACGCGACTCCTCACCACACCAACTCCTCCTCCACCTCCGTCTCCACGTACCATGTGCCGACGCAATCACAACAGGCGAGTCGATTGCCAAAGGCTTCGCCAACGCGTCGTATACGCAATGTGAAAGGGGTACGGCGGTGGCAAAATGGTAGCAAAGGGTATGCAGTCTTTTTGGGAACTAATACTCCGAATTTCCCGCTTGAAACAAAAATATATTCTCTATCTCTATCTATTATACATATGTTTAGCAAATGTATTAAATCAGAAAGTTATTAATTGTTTAATTCCTGGCATTAATCAGGCTTTAATATTTACGTAAAGAGATTTAAT